>JAODAL010003930.1:0-164986 GCA_025379985.1 Phyllomedusa bahiana | reverse complement strand
TCCAGTTCCCCTGAAAGGCATCACCCAGCAGTGCACCGTCCCATTCCCCCTCAAACACACCCACCCCCAAAGTCCCAGTTCCCCCCTTTGCGAGCATCCCCCAGCAGCGCAACAGTCACCATTCCCCCTTGGACTTTCCCCAGCAGTACACACAGTCCCCAGTTCCCCCTGCAGAGCATCACCCAGCAGTGCACAGTTCCCAGTCCCTCTTGCAGAGCATCATTCAGCAGTGCACACTGCCCCCACTTCTCCCTGTTGAGCATCACCCAGCAGTGCACACAGTCCTCAGTTCCCCCTGCAGAGCATCACCCAGCAGTGCACACAGTCCCCAGTTCTCCTTGCAGAGCATCACCCAGTAGTGCAGTCCCCAGTCCTCCCTGTAGAGCATCACTAAGCACTGCACACAGTCCCCAGGGCATTATTTAGTACTACAACCACAACTAAACCTCGCTATCAAGAAAGTGCTTCTTCTACATCCACCAATGAAAAGCAGGGAAACTATCACACTTCCTAGGAGACTCCAACCTGGCTCCGCCCACACTTGTCATGTGGCATGACGTCAGCGAGGTCCTTTAGCCGACCAGGAAACAGTATCTACCGGAGGAGAACACGGCCGCATTGCACCATGACTAACGGTAAAGCAGCCCTTGTAAATAGTGCAGCCGCGTGCCTCTAGTCTACACGCCGAGCTCCCGGGCGTTAGTTTCTGCGGGGCTGCTTATGTGAGAAGGTAGATGTGTTGACGAGTCCTGTAGACGTGGCTCAGTAGAGCAGTTGTTGCTTGTCCCTATAGACGGCAGAGCAAATTGTGTTGGCAGCTCTGGTTTATACTCAATTTCACCTGTATCCAGGGCCGTCTTAACAGCACTATGGGCCCCTGGGCAGAGAGGTGCACTGGGCCTGGGCCTGCCCCCCCCCCCCCCCCGCCCCTCCAAAAAACAAAAAAAAAACCACAACTCAAACAAACACATAGAAACATTACCCGCTCCGGACACCATTACCGGCCAGAGACTTTCGCACTGATGGAATATAATAGCAAAATAACCCCTGACACCAGGGACTCACCGGAGACGTCCTCTCTGAGTCGTTCTCTGAATCGTTCTTTTTCCCTTTTCCTCTCCTTCCGTCCAGACCACCATGACGACTTGTCCCGGCCACAACTCGTCCCTGCAGAATGTAACACACAAACATCTCAGAATCCTCACTTTATCAGCACTTCGCTGCCGATTCCTACCTTTGTTATGGGCGCCCCACATCTAGTAAGTAGGTAGTAATGCTGCCCACCATTAAGTAGGTAGGTTTACATGCCCACTGTAGGTAGATATGCTGTCCCCTGTAGGTAGGTTTATAGCCCCCCTGTAGAGTGTAGGGCAGGCAGGGCCAGTAATTAGGGCAGGCAGGGCCAGTAATTAGGGCAGGCAGGGCAGTATATTGGTAGGCAGGGCAGTATATAGGTGGTAGGCAGGGCAGTATATAGGTGGCAGGCAGGGCAGTATATAGGTGGCAGGCAGGGCAGTATATAGGTGGCAGGGCAGTATATTGGTGGCAGGGGCAGTATATAGGTGGCAGGGGCAGTATATTGGTGGCAGGGCAGTATATTGGTGGCAGGGGCAGTATATTGGTGGCAGGGCAGTATATTGGTGGCAGGGCAGTATATTGTGGCAGGGGCAGTATATTGGTGGCAGGGGCAGTATATAGGTGGCAGGGACAGTATATTGTTAGGCAGGGGCAGTATATTGTTAGGCAGGGGCAGTATATTGTTAGGCAGGGGCAGTATATTGTTAGGCAGGGCAGTATATTGGTGGCAGGGGCAGTATATTGGTGGCAGGGGCAGTATATTGGTGGCAGGGGCAGTATATTGGTGGCAGGGCAGTATATTGGTGGCAGGGCAGTACATAGGTGGCAGGGCAGTATATTGGTGGCAGGGGCAGTATATTGGTGGCAGGGGCAGTATATAGGTGGCAGGGGCAGTATATTGGTGGCAGGGGCAGTATATTGGTGGCAGGGGCAGTATATTGTTAGACAGTGCCAGTAGTTTAAAAAAATAAATAAATAAAAATGTTACTCACCTGATTTCCTTCCTCTTCTCCACGTCCGTCCGGAGCCGTGCCGCACACAGCAGAGTGCAGGGCCGCGGAGCGGGCGCGCGATGACGTCATCACATCGCGCGCCATGCCCCGCGGCCTCTGGGAGCTGAACAGACGGGATCAGTAGATCCCAGATGTTCAGCCTCGGCTGCTGCCCGCACCGCGCAGAGCAGTCAGCGGCCGTGATGGCTGCATGGCTGGGTCTGTGACCCGGTCATGCAGCCGTGTGATGAGGGGGCCACAGAGCGGCGCCGGTACTCGGGGCCCGCCAGGGAGAAACCCCAGCCTCCCCCGGCGATGCTCCGAGCCGGTGCTGCGGCCCGAATCCCAGCTGCCCCCGGGCAGAGCCTGGCTGTCGCTCCACTGGGCAGGGTAGGCGGCTGCCTGGGAGGGCCCTCTGAGATCGTGGGGCCCACGGGCAGTGGCCTACCTGGCCCAATGAAAGAGACGGCCCTGCCTGTATCACGTTTCCTTAGTGAATGTGTAAGGACATTGAGCGAATACTGAGGAGGACCATGGATTTTATGGTGAATCCAACAAGATAGTAGAATGTTAAACATCAGGGCTGCACAACAGTTCAAGGGCCACATTGTCGTGTTGTGCCTCTCCCGGGGCCCATAGTGTTCGAGCGATATTCCCTAACGGAGACATTTCTCGCATCTCAATTGTAAATACCCCAAATGGCAAATCTGCAAGAGATCAGAATGGGGGAAGGGTGGTTCTCCTGCACAGTACTTTAGAAAGGGGATATGAGGCCCCTATTTTCATTGTAGTTTATTTTAGGGTGTTACAGAAGTGGCTGTTTCACAACTATAATGAATACACGTATAAAGCCACCTCTCTAGCTCCCTTCCTTCTCATTGGAGTCTCAAACCTCTGTCTTGTAGATCAGCCATGATTGAGTCAGAAATGAATACACCGTTAAGAAAAAAAAAACAGACATAATCCAGTTTTTACCGTTTTGCCACTTAGGTTGCTTAAGATACCATATACAGCCCTATAGTGACTGCCATAACAATGCCCACCATACAGTGCCCATCATCATGCCAGCCACTGCAGAGCATCGCCCAGCAGGGCCCCCACCTGCTGCAGAGCATCGCCCAGCAGGGCCCCCACCTTCTGCAGAGCATCGCCCAGCAGGGCCCCCACCTGCTGCAGAGCATCGCCCTGCAGTGGCCCCCACCTGCTGCAGAGCATCGCCCAGCAGGGCCCCCACCTGCTGCAGAGCATCGCCCAGCAGGGCCCCCACCTGCTGCAGAGCATCGCCCAGCAGGGCCCCCACCTGCTGCAGAGCATCGCCCAGCAGGGCCCCCACCTGCTGCAGAGCATCGCCCAGCAGGGCCCCCACCTGCTGCAGAGCATCGCCCAGCAGGGCCCCCACCTGCTTGCAGAGCATCGCCCAGCAGGCCCCCACCTGCTGCAGAGCATCGCCCTGCAGTGCCCGAGACCACCTGCTGCAGAGCATCGCCCAGCAGGGCCCCCACCTGCAGCAGAGCATCGCCCAGCAGGGCCCCACCTGCTAGCAGATAATCGCCAGCAGGCCCCCACCTGCTGCAGAGCATCGCCAGGGGCCCCCACCTGTGCAGAGCATCGCCCAGCAGGGCCCCCACCTGCTGCAGAGCATGCGCGGGCACCTGCTGCAGGCATCGCCCAGCGGGCCCCTGCTGCAGAGATCGCCGCAGGGCCCACTGCTGGAGCATCGCCGAGGGCCCCCTGTGCGAGCATCGCACTGTTCACATTGCCCTGTTATACATATTTAAATAAGCACCAAAATGGGTGAGAAAGGAGTATTCCTACAATTGACGTACATCACCTATTCATAAAATGTATGCTGCTGGCGCTTATTTGAGGACTAGGTAATTGATGAAGATAGCTGTGTACAGCAGGTGGCAATCTTTGTTAGTCCGGGGCGCCAATGTCTTTCATAGCAATCCGGATGGCTTACAAAGGCTTCCAGCTTGATGGTGACGTCGCCACAACTGGTTATAAACTGAAGGCACAGCTGGGTACGGTGATTGACAGTTACAGTACATAGAAGTATAGCTATGTATTCTACCAGCGATCAACTGATCGTTAAGTCCCCTATGGGGACAAGTGTAAATAGAGTAAAAAAAAAAATAAAGTTAAACACAAAAAATTTAAGTAAAACACATACATCAATTACCATAACAAACGGCAATCACCCCTAAAAAGATCAAAAATAAAAAAGTACACAGATTTGGTATTGCCGCATTTGTAACGACCGTTTAGAAAGTGCAATAAGTTCTAGTTTATTATAGGGCTCCTGCTGTGTCTTTCAGACCAAGAATTGACATGTGAATTCTTGGGACGGATCCGAAAGACGCAGCAAGACACACATCTGTGATCACTCGTCTGAACGCTGATGTGTGTTTCTAGTTAGAAGCAATGTAAAATCACATTGGTATTTATTAGATACATGTTTAGGGTCTGACAGACCGATCCAAACACGCATCTAAAAGCGTATGTAACATGGAGTCAACACGCTTTTATTGGTATAATTTTTTGGGGGGGGGACAAGGCTTTTTGATCGCTTTTAAAAATCTATTTTTTTGGAAGGCAGGGTGAAGAAAATACTGCAATCCTAGTAGCGTTTTTTTTATTTTTAACAGTGCTCACCGTGCAGTATAGGTGATATGTTAGTTTTACTCTATGGGTTGATACGATTATGGCGATACCCAATTTATACTAGTTTTATGTGTAAAACAATATTAGCATTGGGTATCTTCTTGGTATTTAAAAATTTTTTTTTCCGTTTACCAAGCTGTGCAAGGGCTTTTTTTTTTTTTTTTTTTTTGAGGGATGAACTGATTTGGCACCACTTTGACTTTTATATGACCTTTTTGTTTTAATTTTACTTTTTCACTTTTTTTTAACTTGACCCCATAGGGCACTTGTGTAGAAGTACATAGCAGTACTGGTATCTATAGTACCTGCCCGGCTATGCACACAGAAATATAGTATTATGGCACTCTGTAGAGGGTTAACTTCATGTCAGACGGGTGCTTGATGGTAACAAATATCCACAGTAATATAGAATGAGGCTATGTTCACACGGCTTATTTGCAGGGCGTAATTACGCCCCGCAATTACGCCGTGTGGATGGGGGCGGGAGTGGGGGGCCGGCACCTCGCTGGCCCATAGACTTTCATTACCAGCGGCGCGTGTACGCCGCTAGTAATTCACATGTCACTTATCTCCCACCGCGCCCGTAATGACTGGAACGTATTCCAGCCGTAATTTGCGCAGTACGGCGCGTAATTACGGACTGAAATACATCTCATTTTAAGCCGTGTGAACAATGCCTAAGGCTGCATCCCCACGGCAAGGGACAAATACTGTTCGGTTTATCCGACCGGTATTTGTCCGGTTTGTGTGCTGTGCACACGGCTGCGGTGGGGATGGCTTTTCCTCCCTCCCCCTTCACATTGGCTTGCACAGATTCCGTCCATAAACCAGATAGAAGATTGTGCAAGCACAATGTTTTTCGGGCGGTCGACGGAAAACCCGTCAAGTGGGGACTGCTGCACGGGTTTTCCATAGAGCCCCATTGTGCTAATTTTCGGCCCGTTTTTACGGCGGTCTGTAAACCGCAAACTGCCTGAAAAACCGTCCGAAAACCCGTGCAGTGGGGACATGCCTTAACAGCATACCAGGATGGTGGTTGCTGAACTGTATTTAGTTCTTTTGCACTAAGAGCAGGTGTTGCAGACTTGAAGAAGCCTTAACCAGAGGTTACAGAAAATTTCTTGATGACATCTGTGTGGAGGGCTTTTGCGGCTTGAGAAGTTGTAGCTTGACATAGCAGTGTGTACTGCTGTAGCTTGTAGCTTGACATAGTACGACTATGGTGACCGAAGTGGAGGTGTCCGGCGCGAACTGCGCCTGCGCGCCCAACGGGAGCCGGAAGGAAGAGGAGGTTCCCGGCTCGAAGTCTAGCTGGCGGGCTTTCAGCGTGCGGCGTCCGGAAGTGTGGTATGTGGACGTACATCGTGATGAATTTAGTGAGTATATAACTAGCAGAGGGGAAGGTGGAGTTGTCCTTTCTACTATCCAGGGGATCATGAGTATATTATATCAACAACATCAGGATACGCAGGTGGTGTTATTTGGTGTTCATTTAATGATGGGGAAGAAGGAATGTGTATAAGTATGATAAATCATTACCCATGTAATATCCATGTAATATGTACATTAATGAATAGGAAAATGTATGCCCTGATGAACCCTATCTATTAATAGGGGGAAACGCGACGGCTTGTGGCTTTTGAACCTTTTCCTTTTTGCTATATTGAACATATGTTGGTTTGAATATTCTCCATGTTATTGAATATTGGTGAGATTAGCGTATTTATCTTAATTTACAGGAATATAGTTGTTGGCTATTATGCGTGATCTATTTGAATATCTGGGAATTGGTATCTAGAAGTCGGGATTGGTCCCAGTATATCACCCCTTGCGGAGTTAAAACCGTCCCTCATATAGATTGTAATTTATATTACCCTAGGTGGTTTGTAACAGAATAGGGCACATTAGGGAATATATATAGTGAGGGTTAGGTTCTGGTTGTGGACGCCCTTATTGGGGCGATTACCCCATTTTTTCCTGGTTAGGTGAGGTTTAAGTAGTTTGGTCTAGGGTTTAGTAGGGATAGGGTAGTTTGGTCTATTGTCTTTTAAAGTGAATATAATAAAGGTTATTTTTTATCCTTCGATCTTTAGAACAGTTTTAGGACTATAGTTTGGTTTTTGGTGGGGTTGTTTTTTGTATGTAATATATTTCTTGAAAAACCACTACGTTTATCAGGAGGGTAGTCCAACCCTTATTTATATCAAAATTTCTTTTGGACGTGTTGTTGTTTGCCTGTCCTTTTATCCAAGATTATGGCCCTTTATTAATTCCCGCCAGCGCAAAACTGAGTTAACCGTTTTCTTTCGGCTCCTTTCACAGTCAGTAATGGTACCAGGCAGGGATGCCCCTTATCTCCTCTACATTATGCGCTAGTCATGGAACATTTGATGCAAGATATCAGGTTAAATTTCTCTATACGGGGGACAGAATTGGTAGTGAGCACATCAAATGCTCAATTTTTGCTGACGACCTCCTTTTATATGTAACTAACCCTATTATTTCCTTACCCTCTGTGATCAAGGTCTTATCCGACTTTGGTTTTTACAGCAACCATAAAATCAATATGTCCAAAAGCGTAGCTCTGAGTTTAAACCTTTTGGATGACACACTCCAGCAGCTTAAAAACAACTTCTCCTTCTCGTGGGCCTCCACATCTTCTAACTACTTTGGTATTAAAATTACTTCTAATCTTATCAAAGTTTTTGATCTCAATTTTGCCCCTATTCTTCAGACTATTTCCCAGAATTTAGTAAGTAAGTGGGACAAAAATATTTCTCGTGGATAGGAAGGATAAACATTTTAAAAATGTCTTCCCTCTTCTACTTTACCTTTTCCAGATAATTCCTATTCTTCTCCCCAAGTTTTTTTTACCACTTTAAATAAGCTTATGTTTCAGTTTGTCTTAGCTAATAAGCATCCAAGAATTTCCAAATCTACATTAATGAAGCCTAAATCAACAGGGGGTCTATCACTCCCCAACTTGCGGGAGTACTATTTGGCTGCGGTCTCAGTCCGAATCCTAGATAGTTTTCATAACATTCACTCCAAGCTATGGGTTCCGATTGAATCTGCTATGTACAGGGGTTTTATGGCAGCTTTACCGTGGTTGCCTCACTCCATGCGGCCTTCTTGCTCTCTTAGGGATGTCCCCTATATCACACAGATCACAATACAAACTCATAGAGCTTTCCCCTCCACCATAACTATATTTGGCTCAGGAGGACCCCTAACCCCATTGTGTGGTAACCCAAAAGTGCCTGATGCTTTGCCCGCTGTTTTCTCTGACATCGGTTGCGATAGGTCTTTTGGTGATCAAGAACTTTCTGTCCGGTGATACATTTAAAGCTTACGTTAAAGTAGTCCGAGATCCCTTGGGTGGATCCTTTTCCAGGTTTAATTATTATCAAAATCGAAATTTTTACTCAAAGTATAAGGCCGTATTAGACCTCCATAGGCCGTCTACTTCTTTTGAATCCTGGTGTATACAAAAAGTAGTTACAAAACATCTTTCCAATATTTATGGTCTCTTGACTTCTTCTGCAAACTCTCAAACTATCCTTCCAAAGGGCCTGGGAAGTGGAGTTCTCTGAAGAGTGGAACACGACTTTTTTCTCACCCATAAGACCTCTGTCTCTTCTGAAATACAAGAATTAAACTATAAGATTTTGTGTAGGTGGTACCGTGTACCCTCTCTTTTGCACTCCCTGTTCCCATTGGTCCCAAATATGTGCTGGCGTTGCCACAATGATGTATGAACAATGACACGTTTGGTGGAGTTGTTCCTCCCTACAACCTTTTTGGCTCATAGTTATTGAAGTGGTTCGATTGGTGTTGGGCTTGATAATTTCCAATGACCCTGCTTCTATTTATGATGCCATTCGCTTCCAAGGTGAGTCTACATGTCACTGTGTCTTTCCCTATGCAGTCTTATTTGTAAGAGCTGTATACATACCACAGGCTGCATTCAATCTAGACTGAGCACTGATCTCGTCTGCTCTCACAGGTGGAGATTTGTTACAGTTGAATCCAGCTTTCTATGAAAGGAGGCAGGCACCAAGACACAACTGTTATGTTTTCTGATTGTAGAATCTGCTGCAGTGTGTTTCTGCTAGGTGTGCAGAGAGAAATTGCTACAGCCCCTTAATCTGAGTCAGACAGGGATCGACACCCAATTGTGCTGTTTTCTGATTATAGAAGCCCTGCAACGTTATTCTGTTTCTTCTGGCTGTGCCGAGTGAAAATGTGCCGGTCCCTTACTCTGAGTGAGAGAGACAGGAATGCTCGCTCCTATGAATACCACCGGGGGCTGAACAGAATGTAAATGAGCTCTCAGCTAGTGAAATGCAAGGAGGAGGGTTCCGACCAACACTGGATATCAGTGTAAACAGAAACAGAAGATTAGGAAAACTGTGAATACAAGACAGCTTTGCTAATGACATCCAATTGCAAAGTTGCTTGTATTCACTGTCCCCTTATTCTGAAGGCCATTTAAAGGGGTTGTCTCACTACATTGATTCATCTTACCACTTTTGGTTAAGTTCACATGGCATGTTGGATCCGTTTGGGATTCGAAAAACACATCCAAAAGCACTGTGTAGATCGCATCGCACCCTACGGTTTTAAATAGAGCGTCTGCTGTGTCTTTCGGATCAAGAATTGACATGACAATTCTTTGAACAGATCCGAAAGCTGCATCACAGAGACACATGTAAACACATATCGGCAATCACTCGTCTGAACACTGATGTGTGTTTTACATTGAAAGCAATGTAAAATCACACTGCTCATTCTTAGGTGCTTGTTTGGGCCCAAAACTCGGATCTAAAATCGTGTCCAATGCGCCATGTGAGCATACTCTTAGGCCATGTTCACACGGCTTAATTGCGGGGCGTAATTACACCCTTCAATTACGCCGTGTATCCGCTAGTATAAAATGACATGTCACTTTATCACCCCCCGCGGTGGATTCGCTTGAGGGAGAAGAGACGTAATCCATAGTTTCTCAATGAAGAACTGATGGAATTACCGTAACTACAAGGCCGTATTCCGCCCGAAATTCGTCGTCAGAGAAACGCCGCGAACCCGGCTTGCAGGACAATACATGCCCAAAGTTAAGCCGGTGTGAACAGGCCTTTAAAAGAGTTCCAAACTTTCTAAAGTGTCGTTTACTATGAATACTTTTGGGAAGTCTCTGACACTTTCTCAATGGAACTTCAATTATATGATGGTGTGTAACATAAAGGCCTCTCAAAGCCACGTCAGAACTGGACTGGTCTTTAAAAAAAATCTGTGTTGCAAATTTTTTTAAAAAATGTTTAAAATTTTTGATACACAATTAATATCCTAAAAAAAATTTTTTAAAAATCTCAATTCATCTGCCAATAGTTGTAGTGAGCGTACTTAAAGTATTGTTTATTACTTACTGATTTTGTGATCGGTCGATGACAGTCTTACACCACAAACCATTTTTAAACTTTGAAAATGGCAAATTTTTCCACATTTTCACAATTTTTAAAATATTTTTCACAAATAAACGGGACTAACATTAATTTCAAACTTAAAGTACAATGTGACACAAGAAAACGGTCTCAAAATCACATGAATAGGTAAAACCATTAAAGTTATTCCCCGATAAAGTGACATGTCAGATTTAAAAAGAAAAAGAAAAAAGGTCTTCGTCCTTAAAGGAGTTGTCTCATTACGAGCTTTCAGCCTGTCAGTGTCCCTGGTAAGTTGAACTTCAGGGCGTGCTTCTGGTCTGTCCTGATTCTTGCTCTCCTCTCCCACCCCTCCCATCAGCACAATCAGGCAGGCCGAGATGTAACTCTTCTATAACAGGGGGAGGGGGGAGCGGGTTTTGCCTCAAGTTCACCCTTTGGTGTGCCTTGCCTAGGTCTGTTTTGCAGGAGGGGCTGATTCTAGGAGTGTAGAGCTGAGGAATATCGAAGCTGTGTGCTAATAGAGCAGCAGGGGATGCATTGTTCCTATTATCCCCTGCTTAGCTTACAAGTCTCCACAACTCCACTCCAGCAACAACAAGGGCAGTGTTACTATAACTCATAGATGTGTCCCCTAATACAGGAAACATAAAGTATTTTCACATGCCCCCCTAGATTCTCTATAGTATTAGTATAGTCACAGTTTCCAAAGACATATCATGAATTATAGTAACAGACAGGGACACTCGCTGTCACATTCTATCTGTGAAATAGAGAGCAGGAGGAAAGCTCGGCACACACAGGGTTAATCCAGTGCAGCGGAGCGAACACAGACGTCACAGCAGTCCTCCCTCACCCCTCCCTCCTCCTCTCTCCCTACAGAAGCTTCTGAGATGCCAGAGGTGCTCTCTCTGGCGCACTGACCTGTCTTCAAAGGTGATGAGTCATCTGACATGACAGCCATAAGATAGGATCAAACAGTTCGGCTACTATAGAGATTTGAAGAAGCTGAGTATAAATACTAACAGGGCTAGCTCAAAATCAGTAGGACATTGTAAAGAACAAATATTGCAAAGTCCTGCTGCTTGTTTTTTAAAGAGATCTTTTAATTAAAACCCAATCATTTGTAGCGAGGACAACCCCTTTAAGTCCAAAACAGGACATGCTTGACCGTTAAGGGATTAAATAAAAATATTGTGTGTTTTGTTTGTTTACAAATGTCCCAATGTTATTTGTGGACAGTCACTAATAGGTAAACGGTATTCCGGGTCTACATTCAACCAAAAAATTAGTGCTGCTGTCACAAAATTAAAAAAACAAAATATACACACCTTTGTTCTCCCCTATACATTGATTCATGTTACCTCAGTCCTGTTTTCTCTGTTGCATTTTTGAATTCAGGGACTGGTTTACTGGCTACTACTGGCCTGCTGAGCTGCTGAGAACACCAGGTTTGTAGCTAAATCGCCAATGCCTGCTGCCTATCATGGAAAGATCGAACAGGTCTGTCAGAGTACAGAGACCTGAAAACTGATGCAGCCCATAACACAGGGGGTAAAATCTAGATAATAGGTGTAGGACACTTAATGGACACACCAACATTGCAAGTTTATATCAACTGCTTTATTATTTGCAGGGAACAAAGGGATGACATACGTTCGAGCCATGGGCTGGTGTTCCAATATTCGGCGTTCTTGCAGCCCAAAACTGGTGCAGCCCTGTTTCCCTAGATTCTATAATCAAGGCACATTTCCAAAATTCAGACGCATTATCGGTGCCTTCGCCTGAACGATCGGGGGGCGTTCCTTAGAGTGTGTTTGCTCTACAACTGTAAGGATTCTACACATTTATGATGGGAAGGCAGCAAAACTGGATGCATTACTGCTGGAACTGGTAGACCAAGTTAAAAGTGCCTTTACTGAGCCTATTTGTCATTTTGCGCCTCATAAATTCAGGCGCATGCTACAGAATCGCGCAACATTGTCGTCCAGACGCCATAATACTTTTAAGTTTAAACACGACCTCCTATTTTACAAATTAAAGAACAAAAACATAATTGGTATCAGTCCACTTGTAAAAGTCTGTTTGATTAAAGTATTTTTTATTCCGAATGGTGAATGGCATAAAAAAAGAATATGCACAAAATGGAGGTTTTTGGTCAAGAATTTGCATGTATTCAAAAATAGTACTAATAAAAACTAGACTTAACCTCTTAATGACCTTGCTTACATGCAAGTTGTTTAGGGGTTAGCGCATCTGGATGTAAGCGTACGTCCGGAAGATCGTGCAAACTCTAAAACAGAGTTTGCACGATCGCTGCGGCATGTCAGTATATGTGAATATGCTAATACATTAATAAGTGTAAAAAAATAAAATAAAAAATATGTAATAAAAAATAATTGTGCATACATTAAACACAAAAAAAAAAAAAACACACAAGTTAAGGTTATCCACCGCGACTGTAATAAATCATGTTAATAATTAATCTGCCAAGATTATTAAGTCTCGTGAAAATGGGAATGGTGTAGACAGATAAAAGGTAGTTTTAAGTACTTTTTTCCTCACTACAAAGATTATCTTTCAACATGTAAGGGAGACAAATAATTAAAAGACTTTTTCTAAATACTTTCTTTGTTTGATTTTGCTTTTGTCATTTATAAAGGTAAGCCTTCTCTCTTCCTCTTAAATAAAGCAAGTTTCTGGTCACGACCATCTCTCTCCCTGCTCTCTCATATCTCATTTCCCTAAGCCGCCATTAGCCATTGTGAGTCACCTCCTGCAGAGTCTTCTCTCTAGCAGTGGACTTTGAAAGCCTCTCATTTAGCTAAGTTAACACACTAGAGCTCTGCAGCCTGATGTAATACACTTTATAAATCTTTTGCACTTGTTGTCAATGTAGCAGAAATACTAGAAAAAGCAGAACAGTTTGTGGTCATCACTGCTACATAGCGCCGCGTTATTTTGGAGTGTCACGCTGAGGATCAGCACCAGGAATGAGTGGACCTGCCGGCCCCATTGACGTGCATTACTCGTGGCGCATATTCACCGCGAATCATTGACATGTCACTTATCACTCCCTACACAGTTGATACAATATAAGACTAATGTAGCGGCTACAATATAGGGTGAGAGATCAATATGATGATTTGCACTAGAGGGTGATGACCTGCTCTTCAGCAGTCAGGAGACAACAGGGCAGAACAGCCCCTCGGATAGTACTGATTGTAAGGCAGTGCTTGGTGGGAACTGTAGTCTGCTCTCTAGATGAGCTGCTGCAACTCGCCAAGCCACGTAGGCCCGTGTTCAACTACGGCTTATTCCCGACGGATTTGTGAGCCGTATTGACTCACAAAATCCTGCGTGAATAAGGGGCGGAGGCCGGAGCGCGGCGGGGGAGCGCCGCTCCCGTCCCCCATCGACAATACGTCCGCCCCAAGCCGTAAATAATGTGGCATGTCACTTTCTCCCCCCCGCGGGCGGATTCACCAGTAGAAAGCGGAGGAGAGCGAATCGGCATCCACTGTTTCTCGTATGAGAGCGGTGATTAACCTGTAAACTTGGCTCCGCGATTGGTTCGCCTGTAACTGCATGCGCAAATCCGGCGCGCAGTACGGCTCCAATCCGCGGCAAAATAAGCCATTATGGTGAATGAGGCCCAAGTAGGGCCTCTTCACACCAACGGCATCTTCGTGGGACGGATTTGCAGCCGTATCTGCGTGTCGGATTTGCACTGCAGTACGGCTTGGTAATCCTCCCAGTCCATTTCGGTAATCCACAGTTCTCCTAGAGAACTATGGATTCCGCTCCTCTCCCCGCTCCCGAAATCCGCAGCGGGGGGAGAAAAGTGACATGCACATTAATTACCGTCGTGTACACGCAGTGAATAATGAAAGTCTATGGGGCCATGGCGAGATCAGAGCCGGCGCCCCCGCTGTGCCAGTGCGTAATTGCGGGGCGAAATCCGACCCCGCAATTACTGTCGCAACTACGCGCGTGTGAACATTGCCTTATGGTATGTTCACGACGATGTACTGCGCGCGCGTACACAGTAGCGTGCTGCAGTATCGATCGTGTCCTTTCGGGCAGCTCGTGCTGACAGAATGTGGTACTCTGTGCGCGGTCGGGGCTCTGAGCAGCGCCGCCGGCCCTATCTGACATTCATTTCTTGCGGCAGCTATTCCGCCGCGAATCGATCGACATGTATCACTTATCACTCTCCGTTGCGTACATAATACGATCGGGATGAGGAGGGCGTTAATCCATAGCTCTATGAAACTATGGATTAAACCGTAATTACGGCACACATCTCGCACCGTATTAGATCGCAAATAGGCGTGGTGAAATGCACGCCGAGAATCACTAACAAACACCGAGTGAAACATACCCTTTGACCCTTGCTAAAAGGAGCGCACATCGAGAGCAGTATGGTTGACTAAATGATGTCACCTGACATGTTTTGCATATAGGATTATTGTTGCTTTGTGTGTAATAACTGCAACCCTCTTTTAATTTTTTTGTGTAAATGCCATAATATCCTTTTTTGAACTTATATACTGTATACTTAAAAAATGTTTTGCTTGTACTTTTAGTCCCCCAAGGGTACTTGACAATAAGGGGGCATGATCGCTTGTTCACTGTTCTGCAACAGTAACAAATTACAAAGTAGTGTACAGTAATGTCTCTGCTAAAGTCAAATAGGAACACTAAACGGTGTAACCCATCTTTCAATCCACTAGATCACAATTGCGTTATCATGGCATAGAAATGGTGTTAACATACTCAAGGATCAGAGCCTCTCCAGTCCTCGCCAAGAGCAGTCCGCCCATGGCGCTTCCTTCTAACAGCTTTACCTGAGTGGCGCCTCACATAACATACTCCCTTCTCCACATGATGACGTAAATGTAGGTCAGATGCTGGGAAAGGGTAAAGAGGAATTGTGGCTTCTCTTAACATGACTAGATGCTAAAAGTAAGTAAGTGTATTCTATATGAAAAAGCAATTCTGGAACATCTTTCCTTAGATCTATGTTGTGCTGCTATAGCAATTTAATTCTACTTGTCAACTATGCGGTTCAAGTAATGCGTTGTCCCTATACTGCTTTACTTTGAAGCTTATCAGTTCCAACACTGATAGTTGGAAAGATGGCAACCAACTGACTATTCAGTAAAACATTTCTAGAAGTAATAACACTGTAAGATTATGGCTGTGTCTACACTGCACAGAAAAACGTCTGTTTTTCCAGCGTTTTTCGTTTTCTAAAACAAAACAGACTGGACACTCAGCGCGACTGATCTCTCACTCACCATAGACTTCATATTTGTAAAACCCCTCCGCTTGTCTACACAGACTTCTTTTTCTGCTCGTTTTTTTTTTACTGGTCTATTTGTGGGGCAAAATGTTCCTAAAAAACGCCAGAGCATGGATAAACTTTACTACAAGGATCTAATGGAAAGACGTCTTCTGCATACGTCCTTTTGCGCGCGCGCATTTCGTGGCATCTTTTTGAGGGTGCGATCTTTTCAATGGAAAACCCTCCCAGGAGACAAGTCTCCACCTATATTGGTGTTAATAAAGGTTATATCCTTATTAAATCTTGCATACAAGTGTCTGATGTGTCCTTTTTTTGTACCTTTTGTAATAAAAACTATCATGCTTTGGTCGAGCTAACGATTTACTTGCACAATTCAATATCTTTTTAGCTAAACAAATAAGTTTGTTTTTTTACAGATTTTGGCGTCAAATCCGTATCATTTGCGCGGAGGCTGCTAATAAAGTTATCTCTAGCTTCTGATGCTAAAAAATACGTTGTTTTTACGGATTTTGCCAGCCAGAATCGTTTTTTCTCTCACTTATGGATTTTGGCGCTAAAATCTTCCTTACTTTACTAATTTTTTAGTCGCTAACCAATAGATTATACTCACTCTGAACGCTGAACACATACTTTTATTACGGACATTGGCGCCAGAATTGTTTTTTTAATGGATTTTGCCGCTAAAATCCTTTTTTTAACATATTTTGGCGCTAATATCTCGCTTCTGATGCTAAAAATCCGTTTTTTTTACAGATTTTGGCACTAATAAAGTTCTCTCGCTTCTGACGCTAAAAAAAACCTTTTTGATTATTTAATGTTACTGATTTTTGGCGCTTAAAATCCTTTTCTTAACTTTATTAGCACCAAAATATGTTAAGAAAAGTATTTTTGCGCCAAAATCTGTAAAAAATTGGACTTTAGGGACAAAATCTGTAAAAAAAACCTTATTTTCGGCGGTAAATGCGAGATAAATTTATTTGCGGCAAAATCCATAAAAATGCAGATCTTAGCCCCAAAATCCGTTAAAAGAACACGGGCTACCTTTAGGGCTCAAAAAACCCATAAAAAAAATGGTATTTCTTTTGGGCGACAAACCGCAAACAATAACTTTATTAGCACCAAGAACATCCGTAAACCTACTACAAGAAATCTACATCTCGTTATAGATCAATTAATACAGCTTTTATACATCCCCTTTTGTAGGTCGGAGTTACATCCAATGGCTTAATTTATTCATGTACATCACTGCAAAAAAGACATGCTTGAAGACGAGCAAAAAATATGCTTGTAAAAAACGCGAGCAAAAAAACAGCCGTTTTTCAGCTGCTTAGAGATGACAGGGGTGGACATAGGAACTGCTTTACATTGAACATTTTTAGTCACATTCGTTTCATCAGGTCCTTTTTTGTCCACTGCAGATGCAGACATAGCCTAAAGGCTATGTCTGCGCACTGCAGTGGACCAAAAAAACGACCAGCAGAACCCCATACTAAAAAAACGTTCCTAAAAATTGACGTTATTTGACCATTGCCTTCAAAAGCACTGAGAAAAAAACGATCCGGTTTTGGACGTTGTTATTTTTTTTTTTTGCAGACATGCACTAGCATTGCGCGGTAAAAAACGAAAATGCCTCGAAAAAAAAAAGCGGAACGCTTCTGCCTTGCTCTGCACTGGTGGCGTTTTTTGCAACATGTTCAAAAACGACCATCAGCAGAAACGAGCAGAAAAAGAGAACAACTCTGTAGAGACAGCAGGATGTTTTTACTGTAGAAGTCTATGGGAGCTGTTTTCAGTCGTTTTTTTTTTTTTTTTTTTAAGCTTTTTTATAAAACAAAAAAACTGACATATTTCTTTCAATGGAACATAGCTAACAAGAAAAAAGAAACACAGAAGCACTCCTTTAGTGTGATAACCTTTGGAGTTACCGAAGTAAAATTTGTGATTTTGAATGCTATGTACTCGCCTTTTGTGCATAGAGAAGGCATAACGACCTGCAGGCATCAGTACGTCACTGCTGCCAGACTCCATTATATCCATGAAAACACTCCACGAGATCAGGGAAGTATTGGGGGAAATGATATAAACTAGATACAAACTTGCAGCGTTTCATATCTTCAAAATGAGAGCTCAATCCCTCTCACGGTTAAACTTAAAAATGTCTGACAATTTATTGTAGCTATAATAAAGTAAAGTGAGACAGCTAATGATATATGGCTATGTCCCATTTCTCCAACCTCGCAATCCGCATACAAAAAACGCCCGAACAATAGCAAGACAGGTTTTTTTTTTCCCCGATGCCAAGGACCTTGTGCTTTTTTTTTGTCACAAAACTTTGTCAAAAAAGGCACGGCCCACTTCTTGTTTTATTTATACGTCGCTCCATGGATAACAATTGTAAGCGTTAAAAAAATGGGAAAAACAAACAAAAAGAGGAAACAAGCGCACGCAAACAAAACTAAAACGAGTCCGGTCTTTCATACATAACAACAAGTTTGGTAATACTCCGGATCGCCAGAAGCACAAGCCAGAGAAAAAGACGACTGTGAAAGACTTTCCTATTGCCGTTCTATGGGCTAGCCAGGGACGATCGTATCTTCGACGCTTTTAAAAAACTAAAATCGCCGAAGATACAATCGTATTCTTGTGCAGTGGACACATAGCCTAAGAGCATACAGCAACAAACTAAATAGTTTACATCAAATTAAATGCCAAAAGACTGTATACAGATCAAAGAACTTTTGTTAGTGTACTTTGCGAAGATCGCACATCCCAGCTACCAGTCATGTGATGAAGAGGATCCATTGCAGTTGAAGTAAATTCATCAGCTTTGCTACCCAATTGCTCTGTTCAATTGACAGTAGCTACAATATGCAACACAGAGGCAACTGTGAGTAATGTATAAACTCTTTATGTAATCCAAAATCTTTACATCAAAAATTGTCTTCAATTACTCATGCATGTGAGTAAAGGATAATCTTCTTCCGAAACGTTGCAGAGTAAAATGGTAAGCAGCTCTGTTACTAGTCCCGACCAGCCGTGACATGAGGACCTCATCGAGGAGTGTTCAATCGTCCAAGAATGGACATTTATAACTGCTAAGTCACTTTCCAAGTATTTTAACCATTTTTTGTACTATAAAGGAAATTTTTGGATGTATTAAGATTTTCTGATACATAAAGAGTTTTTACATACTTTACTCACAGAGTTTCCTCGGTGTTTTCATATTGTTGAAGACAATGTAAGCAGGGGGTATATAAAGAAGGAAACCCCGGAAATGAGGCATACATTTAAAGATTTTCTAAGATACTGAAGGCAGTTCTCGCTATACAGTATAAATGAACAATTGACAGTAGCTAGTCAGTGGCCTCAATGTTAACATGCCATATTATTGGCATGGATTAGAGTATCATGCCAGTTTGAGATTTTACAAACATCAGTTTTCCTTGCTTGCTGTTACTGCAGACTTCATATTTTTAAGTGTAGAGTGGTGGAATCTGCCAGAATTGGACTTCATATAGTGTTTTTCTAATTACAGGTCTGTTTTTCTGCAAAACACTATGGATCTCAGAGAAAACACGCTTTGAGAGAGAGAGAGCAGAACAACAGGGAGAAGTGGCTCAGAGAAAAGTTAGATGGTTGGTCCCAGCTCAGCTTAAAGGGGTATTCTCACCACACTGATTAGCTTTAATAGCGTTAAACATCTAGGCAAAGATAAATAAAAACTGTTACCAAATAAATTGCTTTTCTGATTTTGCTTCTTTTCACAATTGGAGCATTTCTAATCTCTACCTCGTGTAGATAAATGTCAGTAGGTTACAAACCACATCTCTGTGCTCTAGCAGCCTTGGCCAGGATGGTGGTGATGTCTCTTATCTTACACATCTCACTGGAGTCTTTGTTTATTTTGTGTTATTACTTGACTAACCGCTCAACCCTATAGAGCCTGTGTAGAATTGTTTATTACAGTTAATCCATCATCAACGTCCCTCTAACAGACTCTGCTAGAAATGGCAGAGCTGTAAACTCATAATGTCTCCACCAGCATACACATGCAAGTGGGAGCCTGAAGTCTGACTTGAAGGAGCACAACTGTGTAACAGCCTGATGAGAAAACCCTTTGGGTATGTTCACACTGCGTGTTGGATCTGTTTTTGTTAATGAAAAACGCATTCAAAAGCGCTGCGTAACATCTCTCAACATCCAACACGCAGGTGTGTGTTTTTGATCAGCGTTGTGTGTTGCTGCATCAGAAATGCACCCTATAGTTTTAAATAGGGTGCCTGCTGCATCAAACAGATCAAGAATCGACCTGTCAATTATTTGAACGGATCCGAAAGGCACATCACAAAGACACATGTAAAACACACATCGTCGATCACGACTCGCTTCTGAACACCTCGATGCGTGTTAAACATTGAAAGCAATAGTAAATCAACAACTGCAACCTTGTTAGATGCGTGTTTGGGTCCGTTTAGAGTCCGAAATACGAATCCAAACACGTATCTGTAAACAGATCCAAAAACGGATTCAACACCCCGTATGAACATACCCTTGACCTGACAGGTCTCTTCCCTGTAATGTTGATAGTGAGAGACCTGTCAGGTAAGATAATCAGGGCAATAAAGAAGGCTTCTGTGGCTGCCATGTTACTTTTAAAAAATTCATAACAACCCCTTTTGCAATCTTTATATATTAAATACAAAAAAGCTACCCATCACTTCAATTGGTAACTTATCTACGTCCAGTAAAAGTTCTAATGCTAATTAAACTCTAACCTTATTTATTTCAGTGAAGGCTCGAACTCTCGGTAAGAGAAAAATTCAAATTACCAAAACTATATTAATTTTTGTCCATTTATCATGTCGCTACAAAACAATGGAATAAAAAGCAATCAAAGAAGATTACATATGTATCCAAAATTATAGCACACAAAAAAAAAAACTGACTTCATCTGTCAAGAAAAACACCATCGCTCAGTTCCCATCGTGGAAAGGAAAAAAATTAATTACGTCTTCTGCATGAAAATGGTTTCTGCAGTGTCAAAGTTTGATCATCTAAAAAAAAAATAAGTTTTTTTTTTATTTTATTACTTACTTATTTACATAAAGTACTGCCGCATAACAAAAATAATCCAACACGCAGATGAGGAATTTGCCAAATGTGTGTACACCAGGTACCTGCATGAACATTACACGATAACACATCATTTCAATTAACCCCCATTAACCACCATGGTACCAAAAATACAACGTGCGCTATAGTTTTTCTCCCTAGCTCTACAGTCCTCCTTCCCAAATATCCATAGCTTTTTTATTTTTTTCATCTTCCATAGAGGGCTTTTTGTTTTGAGCTGAGACAACAAATGTACTTTTCTAATGGTGTTTATTACATATTACCATAGAAAATACAGGCAACCGCAAAAAAAATTCTAATGGGGCAAATTGGAAAAAAACATCACTTGCGCCATGTTTTTGTTTTTTTAGGTTTAGCTCAATCTCGGTAATATTGGCGTGTGATCTGTATTCTACAGGTTGATATGAATCCGGCAATACCAAACATTTACAGTGTTTGTTACCATAAAAAAATTCCAAACATGTTCTATTTTTTAAATTTGTGCGGCCATGCCATTTGTACGAACACTTACGGACTTGAGTTAGGGTGCATTTTTTTTGTGGGCTAAAGTGTACTTTTATGCTCTACCCAGTTTTCGGCGAGTGAACATACATGCTGCATTTTTATTTGACATTAAATCTTCCAATTTTTTTTTTTTTTTTTTTTTTATCTTCATATCTTTTTTATTTTTTATTTTTTTTTTTATTTTTCTTATTTTCTTTTTATTTTATTTTTAGAGGACGCGGAATTTTTTTTCTTCTACAGTGCTCAGCGTATGGGATAAATTTGTTATATTTTAAGATTTTTTTTTTAGATTTTTTTTTAGACCAATTGGTGTACTTTTTATTATTTTATTCTTTTATTTGTAAATTGGCAAAAGGGGGGCGATTTGAACTTTTTTTTTATACTTTTTAAAACATATATATATATTTTTTTTACTTTAACTTTGAGTTCCCTTAGGGTGCTTAACCACTAGGGAGTGCGATTATCTATACAGTGCAGTGCTTTGTATAGACAATGCACTAGGATATACAAAGATGGAAGTTTTACTACTTCCAGGAAGTAGTAAAACAGAAAACATGGTGGCGATAGAAGCCTTCACAAGCGATTTCGCCGCAGGTGCCCTGATGGAAGTGAGGAACGGTGCGCCGCGATCCTGCTACACAGCCCCTTAATGGCATCTGGACAAACCCATAAAGTTAATGCCATAACAAAACCGCCGCAAATAAAAAAGTAATGACTCTTGGAAGGCAGAAGATAAAACGAACGCAGTGGGAAGGGGGGCAGCTCTGTAGTTCTTCAGTAACTCAATATTTTCATAATCACCAGGTACTTGAAAAACTGATTTTTGTTGCCAAGGGATACCAACCGGCAGTTCAGTTTTAATCTTTCGTAGGCAGGCAATGCTCAATTCCAGCCCTAGGATATCTTGCGTATCTTAGCAGCAAGGAAAGCAAGCTGATATAGATGTCACAAGATGGTACTGTAGTGTGCTACCCTTATTAGCCTGCTGCTGAAGCCAACCCCCACTCTTGCTGCTTTGAAGAGAGTCACAAAGGGAACATTGCGTTATACATGTTTTTGATGTAGGTTCATACGTTGATATTACTGCTATGTGTAATACCCCTGCAGCCATCCCTCTTCTACTTACAGAAAACTGCTAAATCCGCACTTTAAACAGTTTGTTCAAAGTCTAATAGGTGTTTGTGATATACCACAGATATGTTTTGGCAAACTTAATCAAGGCTGGCTTTACGTGGTTTCTGGATACAGACAGTATCTTACTGTGCAAATGTAAAGCTTTTAGTGTTCTGCTCTATAACTTTTATTGATAAGCATATTTTGTTTTGTCTCTTAGGCTTACCTTGGACTGGACTTCTGGTGGTTTGCTTTGGCTGTTTGGCTGTACCTGCGCTTACTTCAGGAAGGTTCCACGTTTACGATCTTGGCTTTTGTCTGAGAAGAAAGGAGTATGGGGAGTTTTCTATAAGGGTAAGTATGTAGCTTTTAATTTTCAGTAAATTCCTGTTAATTAAGGTGCCGACCTGATTTTTCAAACTCCTTAACTACCATAAGAGCAAACCGTCTTTTGTCCATCAGCTAGGTGGGTTCTGTTCCGCTAACTGCGCGAACGTCTTTTTTGTCGTCGCTGCAACACATGGCGGGTTTGCGGCGCCCGCAGCTGCGCTGAGATCGGCTGTACTACACAGCCCTGATCCCAGCATCCCCTGCAAGCAAACCCGGGGACAGTAGGATACCTCCGCAACCCTGGGCCTTTAAACCCTTGATGGCGGACGGTTGCGCCATCAAAGGGTTTCCTCCCTTCTCTGTCGGGTGATCGGAACACCCGTGACCCGAGCATACGCCCGGCAACGGCGCAAGTCAGTACTGGGGAACCTAGAGTTGGCACAAGGGGTGTCTGTAGTTACAAAGCCGGTGACCAGTACACCCCGTGGTGCTTTCCATACGACTGCCTGTTCAAAGGGACACAGATTAATAATGTTGTTTAAAAAAAAAACACATTACACCAAGCAAAAAAAAACTACACATATTAGGTATCCGACACCGACCGGTAATAACCTGTACGAATTAATCTAACCAGTTAATCGTCGTGTAACGTCTGTACTTGGTGTAAAAAGCAAAAATTAAAAAACTGTAAAAAAAAAACATGCATGCAATAATTCTCTAAGTGAACTTAAATAGTTCCCCCATAACAATGTGTGAGAGGGGGAACAAATGGTCTGTTAGCGAAGCTTGGGACACCCCCAGAAAAACAACAACCCTTGCCCATACTACAACAGCATCCTTACCCTCTCCCCCACTCAAGTCCCCCTGGGTGTACAACATTGACGCCCGAAAAAAACGAGGCCACATCCAAACATGCCTCCATCTGAAAAAAAATACAAAAATTTACACATGTACGACAACGCAAGGAGGCAAAAACACTAAAAAATTTTCTGTCTCAATTAACTATAATTACTTTCAGGCCTGGGGCTTAAGGGATTAAAGACCAAACCTGTTTTTGCCTTTAATTGGCCCTATCACCACTGAGCATACTAAGTTTTATTAGAGAAAGAAGAATGTACATAGAACTAAACATAAAATAATTGACCCAAGGAAAGCATGAAGGACTTGTAGATACGCATTGTAATTTATAAACCATCTAGTAAAGCAGCACGACCATCTTGATTTTTGCAGCTTTTTTAACATTGCTGTATCCCAAAGCCCTCTCGCCCGGATTTCAGGCTTGTATGCAATAGGATTCCAGGAGTGAATGCACTGCAGTCAGAAGCGGCATCACCATTCAGTCGTTTTGTGGTTCTTACTGTACTGGTATATCTAACCCCTTGATAAGTGTCACAGTGCTACCTATCTGATATATTATATCTAAGCCTATCCTGTGTAGTGTTGTGCTGCAGACAGTTAAACTAATACAATCATAATACTAATTATCTATTATAGCAAAATAGATAATAAAAAAAAACACTTCCAGTTCTTTGGTGCTTGTCACACTCATATGTGACGCGCGAACTAACATGAACCTTGCTAGCTAACTCTGCCATATTATTGCTACTTGGGAAAAAGATCATCTGAGTGAAGCTAATTGGTTGACAAGATGAAAAGGAAACTGCACACCAACGTAACACCTATACACACCAGCTTGCAGAAAAGGCCCCGCAGTATAATGCATAGGGAGATTGCACAGATGCAAAAAGTAACCAATGAAACAACCACTCATACAACCTCAGGGCATGAGGGAGGGGGTTGCCGGTACTTCACAATTGCATATTAAAAAGGCGATACAAAAGTTGTGGCCATCAATATAAACGTGTGGTACACAATGCTCTACAACCTAATAGTGACACCCATACTAATAACCAGTCGGCTGTCCCAGCATTTTCTAAGTGTCCAACACAACACAGGCACACGTCTGCTCCCACAGCCTGTGGGCAAATAAAAAAAGGACATACTGAAAAATAATTAAATATGATGTATTAGTTGGAAATGAGGGCCCCAAAACACAAGCTCACAAGCCTCTTCACAGCACCTCCATGTCTTGTGAGTCCCTACACTAACATTTTAACAGTAAAAAACATACAGAATATAATGGGACATTACATATTCAAAAAAAAACACTCCCCATTTTTTCTAGTATTGTTTTTGTCTGCAAAATAGATAATAGTAACAAATTGTTGAATACAAGTTTTTTGGTGCACTTTAAGGATAAAGCCCCATTTTTCAAATCTGAGGTATGTCACATCTCTACTGGGAAATACACACACAGAGGGAACAATTGTGCTTTTAAGTTAGCCATTAATTTTGTTCAATACCGTCCTTTATGGAAAAAAATCCTAGATAATTGCTTTATTCATTCCAATTTCTTACAAATAGTTTTTTGTGTTTAGGCTTACCTGTGTCTAAGTGCACTGCCTTTACATTGCACTTTGTATTTCTGAATTAAGTTCTGTGCATTTTTTATAGACATTCGCGACACATACCATCGCCGCTTATTTTAAACATTGACTCAACTGAGGTAAGACATAACACACTGATAACAAGAATTTGTTTCTGGGGCATAGATGGTAGTTCCTCACCCCCTATAGACATAGTGGTGGCGTCCACTGCCATCATCCAATGTACATTATTTTTAGTGCAAACTCTGTACTTGGATCTTTATTGAGCTAGTCTAAGGTTCTTGCTTAATCTAAAATAAGTTGTTAAAACTGCACTAACTCTTTAACCACAGTATCCAGTTTTGACCTCCGTGACAGAGCCCCATTTCTGAAATCTGACATGTTAGTTTTTGTCAGAATAACTTTTTGATACTTTTTCCTATTCATGTGATTCAGAGATTGTTTTCTCTTGACACATTGTGCTTTAAGTTAGTAAGAAATTTTGGTACATACATTCCTTGTTTGTTTGTGTAAAATGACAATGGCAAATATATCAAAATGTTCATGATATTTTGATAAATTTCAAAAATTTCTTCAATTAAGACATAGTTATTCCACACAAAATAGATTAGAACTAGCATCTACACCATATGTTTCCCCCTACCGTATGGTTGAAATCATATTTAATAAATTCTTATGATTTTACTAGACATTGAGGGGGCTTGAGAAATGACTTCTACCATTCTAAGAAACACTAACAAACCCCCTTATAAGCTCATTCATAAACACAATTAGCAAAGTTAAATAACCTAGTATAGATGTTTTCTCAAAATTAAGCAAAGTGGAGATTTTTATCAAATATTCACTGGAATACGGTAAATGTGAACAGGGAAATGCAACCTAACATCGATTTTTTTTTTTTTTTTTTTTTTTTTTTTTAAATAGCTTTTTTTGTGTCATCATAGTCTGATAGCCATAATGTTTTTTTTCTGTATATAGAGCTGATAAAGGGCTCGTTTTTTGCAGAATTACCCGTATATACTCTAGTATAAGCCGACCCGAATATAAGCCGAGGCACCTACTTTTGCCAAAAAAAAAATAAATGGGAAAGCTTATTGACTCGAGTCTAAGCCTTGGGTGGGAGAAAGCAGCGTGGCCACTGGTAAATTTTAAAAACATAAATACCCAATAAAATTACACTAGGCAAGACTATGAGGCAGTTTAAATGTCCCCCATCAAGGCCAAGTACACTTAGGCAATTTAATGTCCCCCATAGGCAGTATAAATTCCCCCATCCGGCTCACGAGTTATCGGCGGTATATGACTCATTAAGCAGGTTAAAGGCAGGTATATGTCTCTCAATAGTAGCCAGGTTATGGTTCCCCATAGGCAGTTTATCGTCCCTATAGGGTAGGTTATAGGTGGAGCTTCTATAGCAGGCATTTATCGTCCCTATAGGTAGGTTTATAGGCTGATTTATATCCCAATTAGAGCCATTCTAACAAGTTTTTAAGCGCCAAAAAAAAAATATATATAATACAAACACATGCAACTTACCTTCTCCTCGCTGTCAGTCGCGCCTCTCCCCGGGCGTCTCTGCTCCGTCTATCTCGGCACAGGCAGGGTGAAATGTCCATCAGGCCGCGTACAAGCCAGCGTGATGACACACACTGCCTGTGCAGAAAACTTGTCCGGACAGAACCACGAGCTTGCATGTCACCCGGAGTCCACCCACCCCACTGCGGAGCAGGGAGCGCCCGCTCTCTGCTCGCAGTGTGATTTTCTCTTCACCCTGTATGCCGCGATCCGAGGACGCCGCATACTAGGTTGACGGGAAATCGCCGACAGTGCCCGGCTACCACGCAGCGCGCTGGACACGCCTGAAGAGTCGCAATATCTGAAGTGTCCCCTGCTGGTGCTCGGGCCATCAGAGCGCCGAGTGCCGACAGTGACTCGAGTATAAGCCGAGGTCGGAATTTTTTAGTACATTTTTTTGTGCTGGAAAAACTTCGGCTTATACTCGGTATATACGGTAGTTTTTTTATGGTACATTAAGGCCTTGTTCACAAGGCTTATTAGGGCGCGGATTGGAGCCGTACTCTGCGCGCCGTATTTGCGCTGTCAGATACGCTCAATCCCCCCCGTTTTTTCCCTGTCATAACGGTAATCCACAGTTTCTCTCATTAGAAACTAAGGAATTCCAGTCGCTTCCTCCCCTGCTTCGGCAAAATCCGCCGCGGGGGGAGAAAGTGACATGCACAATATTTACAGCGCATTGACGCGCCGTACATAATCCCATTGTCTATGGGGCCGACGAGCAGACTCCCCGCCCCTAATTATTCAACGCCGTATTGCCGGCGGGATTCCGACACCGCAAATCACACGCAACTTAATAAGCCATGTGAACCGGGCCTAAGGGGTTCAAGTTCTCAGTGACACTATTCCTTTTGCTATCAATGTTTAAGCACAGTTCTATCTTTTCTAAAAACAGGATTGCTCCTATGTAGAAAGATGAAACATATACCTGACTTCAAATATTAAAGAGAAAATGTGGCTGTTACCAATATATCTATTGTGGTAAATACTTGTGTTCCCTGTAAAAGCAACATTTCTAAAGCATCTTCAATTATAACTCTGATGTACTGTTTATCTGTTATTCTTTCTAGAGATGGATACTGAATCTGTCAGCTGGTCGTTATCAATTGGGGTTGTATCCCCTGTACAGTCTAAGGCCGTGTTCACACGGCTTATTCACGGCGGATTTGTGCGCCGTATTGAGCGCACAAATCGCCGTGAATAAGGGGCGGGACGGGGCGGGCCGAGCGCGGCGGGGGCAAAACCTGTCTCCCGGCCCCAAAGACAATGCAATGTTTACGGCGCGGCCGCGCCGTAAATAATGTCATGTCATCTTTCTCCCGCCCCCCGCGGCTGATTTGCCGAGCGTGGAGGAGCGAACGGATTCCCCTGTTCTCAATGAGAGCAGTCGGATTACCGTAATGACCCGACGGTATTGGGCGCCGTATTGAAGAGCGCAAATCCGCGCGGATTACGGCCGCCAATCCGTCGGCAAATACATGCCAGTGAGAACGGGGGCCCCTAACACTGTTCAAACAATGCAGAATCATGTGAGTACGTGTAGCGGACAAACCCCTCTTTTGAAAACTTGAATTGTAACACCCAGCTGACTTATTCAGTAATACATTAGCAAAGTATTTGATACGCTGGTGATTTTCCCACCTCAAAAGAATGGAAATGTCTGTATTTTTATAGGTACACTTGAATTATGAGACCAAATTTAAAAAAAATTCAGAAAATAACATTGTATGATTTTTAAATAATTAATTTGCGTTTTCTAGCTTGAAATAAGTATTTAATGCAATAGAAAAACAGAACTTAATAATTGCAAGCCTTTGTTTACAATTACAGAGGTCAGTCGTTTCATATAGTATCTTTAACCAACCTTACAAACACCCACTGCAGCAGGGATTTTGCCCACTCCTCATGGCAGAATTCTCCAGAATCTTTCAGTATTTCGGGGCTGTGCCAGGGGCTCATTGATGTTTTCAGCTCCCTCCTCCAAACGATTTCGATTGGGCTTAGGTTTGAGAGACTGAGCTAGTGCCAATGCAGGAGCTTAAAATGCTTGAGTTATGAACACACTCCCTTCATTGCGCCCTGGCTGTATGTTTAGATTATTGTCATGCCAGAAGACCCAGCCTAGGTTCCATCTTCACATGCTGTTTGCTATCAAGGAGATTTAGTGATAACCAAAATCTTGCGATTTTCATCCACGCGCTTACTCAATACTATGCAGTCGGTAGCCTGTCCCCTTTGCAGAAAAGCACACCCCCACAGTATGACACGTATTTCCATTTCCTACCCACCCAACCTCCCATACTTTCACGCTCGGACGATGTTCTTAGAGCATTGTCTTTCCTACCAGCACACGGCGAGCAGATTTCTATTTTGGTCTTATCTGACCACATTACCTTCTCCAATGCCTCCTCTGGGTCATCCAGATGGTCAGTGGAGAACTTCAAACTAGCTTGTACATGTGCTGGGGACCTTAAGTGCCCTGCATTGTAATAACTGGTGAGCACTGTGGCCCCAGCACTATTCAGGTCATCACGACCAGGTCCTCCTGTTGTAGTTCTGAGATCAATTTCCTGACCTTTCTAAAATTATACATTACCCCACAAGGCAAGATCTTTGCATGGAGCCCCCAGACTACAGGTAGAATTCTCTCTTGTGTTCTTTCCATTACTTATAATTAATTGCGGCAAATCGGTTTTTGCCTTCAGTAGGTCTTCTCACCAAGCTGCTTGCCTGTTGTTCTTTAGCCCACCCTAGCCTTGTGCAGGTCTTCAAATTTGCTCCTGGTTCTATCTGGAGACGCTCTTTGGTCTTTTGCCATGGTGAGAGGTGTTAGTTCTGATTATCACTGAGGTGTGGACATGTTTCTTTTTTACAGGTAAAGAATTCAAACAGGTGTAATAAATACAGTTAATGAATGCAAAGTAGGAGGGCGTCTTACAAAAAAAATATGACTGGTTTGTGAGAGTTAGAATTCTTGCTGGTTGGTAGGTGATCAAATACTACTTTCATGCAGTAAAATGAAACTTATTTAAAAATCTTACAGTATGATTCTTCCTTTCACAGTTGAAGTTAACCTACGATAAAAATCCTTTTGGATTGTAATGTGCATCTCAAAATTAGAGGTATGCCCGTCTCCTAAGTACCAGGTTATTAGATGGGTACAAGCCAGCCGGTGAGAACAAAAGATGGCTATGCTTGCAAAGCTATCGCCGTTAATTTCTATGAAAGCTTTTAATACAGCCAAGTACACTTTGCTGTGTTCAGAATTTCCATAGAAGATCATGGCGTGAGCCGTGTCCAACCTGCTCCCACCTCCGGCCCCTTAATTTAGAAGGTGATATCCCTGGTACCTCAGTCTAAGTCCACTGTGGTATAAGTCTTGTTCTGGACTGGAAACCTTTAGTTTGATATACATTTGTTTGGAATAAGGCTTGAGGTGGCCTGGACCTGCATGGCAGAGGAAGTATGTATGTATATGTGTGTGTATAGTGACATAGGGGAGTATAGTAACTTAAATACAGTGGGGGGGAGGGGGATTATTACTCAGCCACCCAATTGTATCAAGTTCTCCTCACCTAAAAAGATGCGACAGTGCCTGCAATTGACACATCATAGGTAAACAACCATCAACACACTGAGACAGATACCCAAATTACGAAAATCAAATCTACCAAGAAACACTCAATCTGAGTCAAATTTGGAAAGAATTTATCTGCAAGTTGGGGTGGAAAATAAGTATTTGGTTACCTACAAACAAGCAAAATTTCTGGCTCTCACAGACATGTAACTTCTCCCCTCTGTGTCCTCCATTCATTTACCCTGTAGTAATCGACACCTGTTTTGAACTTATCAGTATATAATGACACCTTTCCCACCAACCTCAAATAGTCCACACTCCAAACTCCATTATGGTGAAGACCAAATATAAGCTGTTCGGAAGGACCCCAGAAACTACAACTTTTAAGCACCTACCGACACCGGCTGGGAAGAGCCCTGATCGCAATAGGCAAGTACTTGGTGTGAAATAAAACAACTGTGGGAGCAATAATCAGAAAATGGAAGACATAGCAAGAACCACAAATAATCTCCCTTGGATCAGGTGCTCGACGCAAGATCACAACCCATGGGTCCAAAATGTCACAAAGAAACGTGATCAAAAATCCCACAACCACACATGGGGACCTAGTAAATGACCTGCATAGAGCTTGGGACCAACGTAACAAAGGCTACCATCAGTAACACACTACGCTGCCAGGACTACAGATCCTGAGTGCCAGATGTGTCCCCACTGCTTAAGCCAGTAATGTCCGGGCGTGGTCTGAAGTTTGCTATGAGACATTTGGTTGAATCCAGGGGTATTTGGGAGAATGTCATATGTCAACTGAAACCGAAAGTAGAACTCTCTGGTAGAAACACAACCTAGTCGCGTTTTGCAGGGGAGAGAATGCTGAGCAGCAGCCAAAGAACACCATACCTACTATGAAGCATGGGGTGGAGCAACATCATGCATTGGTCTTTTGTTTGCAAAGGGACCAGGGACGACTAATCCGTGTACAAGAAAGAATGAATGGGGCCATGTATCCGTGAGATTATGAGTGCAAACCTCCTTCCATCAACAAGGGCATTGAAGATAAACAGTGGCTGGGTCTTTCAGCATGACCATGATCCCAAGCGCAACACTGCCAGGGGCAATAATGAGTGGCTTCGTAAGAAGCACTTTCAAGGTCCTGGAGTGCCTAGCCATTCTCCAGATCTCAACCCATAGAAAACACTTTAGTAGGAGTGAAAGTCCAAGGTTGCCCCATGACAGCCCCAAAACATCACTGCTCTAGAGGAGTCTGCATGGAGGAATGGGCCAACATACCAGCAACAGTGTGTGCCAACCTTGTGAAGACGTACAGAAAACGGTTGACCTCTATCATTGCCAACATAATTTGCAAATTTTTTCCAAATCAGACAATGTGATTTTCGGGATTTGTTTTCTAATTTTTTCTCTCATAGTTGAGGTCTACCTATGATGTCAATTACAGGCCTCTTATCTTTTTAAGTGGGAGAAATGCACAATTGATGGCTGGCTAAATACTTTTTTCCCCCCAATATGTATGTAAATATATCACTATACTTCCATGGCTCCGTCTCTCTCTGTCCTCTCTCGTCTCTCTCTGTCTCTCTGCTGTCATCTCTCATTTCCTCTCCTCTGTCTCTCTCTGTCTCTCTCTGTCTCTCTCTGTCTCTCATATTGTAGTATATGGCTATGTCCTCAGGAAAAGTTTCCCATCAGATTTTCTGTGGTTTCTAGTATTTAGAAATCTCTGACTGACAACTTTTCACACAGACTGCCTGGAAAACCGTCCAAAGAACCACACCAAAAACCTCGGCAAAAAGCTAAAAACAACCTAAAACCTAGTCAGCCAAGCAACCCACCTGCTTTGGACAAAAAAGCTGAGGATTTTACTCAGGTGCAAATAGTTTTTTATGTTTTGGTTTTCGTATGCTGTGTTGCCATAGCCATACCCTTTTTTTCCCCACTGAGCAGGGTGGGGTTGGTATTTTGCTGGCTACATAGATGTGGTGTTTTTTTTTTAAATTAGCTCAGTTCTCACTCCAATCTGACTACGCCTCTCTCATCCTTTTTCACAAGGTACTTTTTGGTTTCTGTTTGAAAACAGCATTTCCAGTTTTCTCTAACATGTGCTGTGGTTATTTTGGAGTTTAACAAGGGCTACATATACATTGTACAAACAAATTACATAGTAAGGGCACTGGTTCACATGGCTTATTGCCCGGCGTATTTGCGGGGACGGATTTTCGGCCCGGAATTACGCCGGCAGCGCCAGTGCAGCGGGGCAAGGTGCGGAGCGGGGGGGCGGCAGCTCGTCCGCCCCATTGACTCGCATTATCTACGTTGCGTACGGCCTAAATAAGTCCCCTCATGTCCACTTTCTCCCCCCGCGCGGATTCGCCGAGCGGGGAAAGATACGGAATCCAAGTTCCTGAAAACTGTGGATTACCGTAGTTACTGGGACGGATTGGAGCCGTTACTGCAGCGCAAATAACGGCGTGCAGCACATTGCTCCAATCCGCGCCCAAATAAGCCGTGTGAACGAGGCCTTAAAAGAACTGTTATTTAAAATACTTATAATACATGTATATATTTTCCTTTGAACATTATCGAAGTTCTTTTACTTTTCTCCCTTTTTTTTTTTTTTTTTTTTTTTTTTAAATTTGCCATGCTAAACTAAGCTTGTCATGTGCTTTCCTACCCTGATAGTCTGTATGTTGAATGAATAAATATTTATTTATATTGGCATTTAAAGAGAACCTGTCACATAGTTTTTGCCCCCCCTTGCTGAGGGCAGAATAAGCTAGTGTCAGGCATGCCTGTTTCCATCGCTGTGTGCCGCCTTAATTCTGTAAGAAGCTATAGTTTTCGTGTATTTAATGCTCAAATCTGCAGTTTTCAACCAGAAGAGTCCTTCAGAGTGTCAGTTTTTTTCCAACGCCGCCCACCTGAGGCTAGCCCCGCCCAAGCTCACTGACAAACCTATTAGGCCCCCCGTTCACACCAACGGGCGTTATTTGCCGACGGATTTGGCGCCGTATTCCTGCTCCTGATTTTTGTCGCTTCATATACGGCGCCAATCCCCGTCGGAGTCATTTACGGTAATCCACTGCTCACATAGAGAACAGTGGATTCCGTCGCTCCTCCCCCTCGGCAAATTCCGCCTCGGGGGGAAAGTGACAAGCACATTATTTACACGGCGCGGACGCGCCGTAAAACAATGCATTGTCCTATGGGGCCGGAGTCGGCGCCCCCGGCTGGTCGCATCCGGCCCCGCCCCCCCCCGCCCCTTATTCACTGGCGGATTTGTGCGCTCAATACGGCGCAACAAATCCGACGAGGAATAAGCCGTGAGAACACTGCCTTACTTTGAATAGTTAGACAAACTTGTGAATAACTCATGGGCATAAGCTAGATTTGGTGGGTGGGAGGCTAACCACCTACTCATGAATAAGAAATTTGAGGGGTAATCACTAAAACTGCTGCATCTTACAGAATAAGAGACACAGCATTGGAAACAGCAGGTCTTACACTAGCTTGTGGTGTCCTCAGCAAGGGGGGCACAACCTATGTGACAGGTTCCCTTTAAGAGAATCCAATTTTAATCCACCCTTAAATTCTGTTGACTCCCCTTTCATCTGATTTGTAACTGCTACAGACTCCACTAAGGGTATGGTCACATGGCTTATTTTGCCACGTATTGCGCTTTACACGGGGTGAAATGTGTGCCGCAATTACGGTAATTCATAGCTCTCATAGAGAGCTATGGATTACGCGTCGTCTCCCCCGGCGTACAAGCACTGTTTAGCGGCGCTTACGTGCCACCGACAATGCAAGTCAACGGGGCTGACCGGGTGAATCCCCCACTTCCCTGATCAACGCGTGCTTCCAAAGCACCCGGCGTATTGCGGCACGTGCTATGCGCGCCCCAGTACGCAGTGTGAACATACTATAACCTCTTACTGACATTTGACCTATGTATACGTCATATGTTGGTAAGGATGTATGGAACAGTCTCCATGAGTATGTTCTGTATGCGATGGGTGCTGGCTCTTAACTCCCAATGGTCTAAGCCTGTTTTGGGCTTAAGGACCAGGCCTTTTTTTTTTTTTTTATTTGACGTGTCACTTTATCCGGGAATAACTTAATAGGTTTTACCTATTCATGTGATTTTGAGATTTTCTCATTACACACTGTATTTTAACCCCTCAATGACCTAGGACGTATGCATACGTCCTGAGGATCGCGCGAGCTCAAAAGCAGAGTTCGCGCGATTGGCGTGGGGTGTCAGCTGTATATTACAGCAACACTCCCTCTCAGTAGGCGGCACCAGACCCTGAGATCGCTCCGGGGGGTGTGCGTTTAAACACCTTAATTACGCGACCAACCGGGTCACAAGATTAGACTAGGAAGATGCAGGAGGAGAGTGGACCCCCTCCTGCGTCTCTGTTCCGGCGACAGCAGCGCCGATCGTGCGGAGCTGCTGTGTGCTGACAGCACAAGAAGGCAAATAGAAATGCCTACCGGGTTGTCTGTGACGTCACGATGCCCGCCCGTTGCCTCTGTGGGCATGGCCGCGCATCGGACTGACAGTTGCCATAGTAAACCATACAAACCACAGGCTATGTACTGATTCCGTAATGAATAGGGATCTGAAGATCTCATTCAAATCCCCTATGGGGAAAAGAAAAAAAAAAAAAAAAGGGAAAAACAAGTAAAACATGAAAAATAAAATAAAAAACACGTACACCTCCCTTTTCGCTAGCCGACAGTTAACCCTATAACAAAACGCCAATCGCCCCAAAACAAATAAAAAATAATTAAATAAAGTACCCCTTATTAGACTTATGAGATACTGCCGTAGTGCGTAAGGCCGGACACACCCTATATAAGTCTGTCATGTCTTAATTTACCCTGTACGGTGAACGCCGTAAAAAAAAAAAAACTTAGACAAAAAAAACAACAAAAAACAATCCACAGAATTCTAAGATTTTGTTCTTCCCGCAGACACAAAGCTTGGAAATAAAAGTGAGATATCACAAAAACTCCTATAAACGCCATACGATGTTTGTACCATTAAAACGTCAGTTCAGCCCACGCAACAAAAAAAAATCCTAACACACACGCGAGTCTGTATACGTAGCAAAAATAAATTACACGAAAAAATAATTATGGCTTCTTCAGAAGACATAGCGATGCATTACATATTTCCTTTTACACACATAAAACACTTTTTTTTATTTTTTTTTAATAGTGCTTTAACATCAAAAATAAAAACTGATAAACGAAGAATTTGAGGTTATCGCCTATTACAATCGTATCGACCCACAGAGTTAAAGTCCTAACACCTTATTTGGGATACTGCACAGTGAGCACTGTTAAAAAAAAAAAACACTACTGGGATTGCATATTTTCTTCACTCGCTTCCAAAAAATGGATTTAAAACAAAGCAAAAATCTTGTCCCCCCAAAATAATACCAAAAAAATCAACTCACCCCAATAAACAACCTGTACACAGCTCCTTAAAAACAAAAAATAAAAAATTATGGCTCTCAGACTAGGGCGATAAAAAAATGTGTTTTCCCTGTTTTGAATAAGTGTTTTATTGTAAAAAAACAGTTAAAAGCCATTTCCAGGGCCCCAATGCAAAAAAAAAAAAAAAAAAAATACGGAACACCTTGGCCCAGATGCAAAATACACCCTTAGATGAGATCCATGAGGGGGTTGAATCGAAAATGGGGCGACTTCTGGAAGATTTACCTTTCTGGTTTTTTGGGGGTTTGAAATGCGACATGGCACCCACCAAAAACGCTTCCAAAAGCCAAAAAAGCGCCCCTCCCTGTAGCCCCGCCAGGCCCAAACAGCATTTTTACACCCACATGTAAAGGGATTGCCCAACTTTGGGAAAAAATTTCTTAAACAAAATTTTTTGGGGTTTTTTTCAAGGATTCCTTGTAAATATGAAAATTTTTGTAAAATTGCAGATTTTGGACCAAAAAAATTTTTTTAATTTTTATAGCCTAAAGCTAAAAAAAAGGGGAACACCTGTGGGGTTCGATATACTCACTAACAAACCCTGTAAATACCTTAAGGGTGTTTTTCCAATAGGGGTCTTTTAGGGGTTTTTTATTAAAATTTTAGCACCTTAGGGGCGTCCTAAACCTAAATGGGGCCTAATAAAATCGCATTGAAAATGAGACCCCAGGTCCCCCGTAGGTCTACTCCTATTCTGGGGGTTTTGGTTTAGCCAAATAATTTTCCGATTCCATGAATAATGGATAAATATTTAAAATCGCAAAAATAGTGAAAAATTTTAAATTCACCTCCATTGCTTTAATTTCTGTGAAATACCTAAAGGGTTATCAAACTTCCTAACACTGTGTGTAAATACTTTAAGGGGGTCTAGTTTCTTTAGAAGGTGTCATTTATGAGAGGTATCTAACATATTCAGCCCTCAAAAGCCACGTCAGAACTGGAAAGGGTCCCCTAAAAAAATGTATAAATTCAAATTTTCTTGAAAAATGTGAGAAATTACTACAAAATTTCTAAAGCCCTCTAAGTTCATAAAAAAAAACATATAAAAAAATGATGCCAACCTCTAAGAGGTACATATGGTAAGAATGCTATTTATAAACTAATTTGTGGTTGAATAATTAACATCTTGCACGCATAAATTTGGAACTTTTCAAAATCACAATTTTTCCAAATTTTCATAAATTTTTGATATTTTTCACAAACAAAGGATATGCATGATCAAATAATCTTACATACTTAAAGCACATGTGTCACGAGAAAACAGTCTTTTGAATCACATGATATTAAAAGTGTACAAAAAGTTATTCTCACATAAAGTTTGACACGTCAGATTTACAAAATAGGGCCTGATTCCAGTAGAGGCCAAAAACTGCCGGTGTCCCCGTTAACCCCTTACCGCCGTAGCCATTTTGGACCTCTGACAGAGCCCCATTTTTTAAATTGTCATGTCACTTTAGTGATATTAACTATTTACACTTTAAACCTACCATGTGATTCCAAGAATTGTTTTCTCGGACACATTTGTACTTGTAGAGATAGTAAGAAATTTTGGTCCAAAAATGCTTTTTTATTGTGAAAAAAATAACAAATTATACTCAAAATAGTTTATAACAGCAAATCTACCATATGTCCTGCCTGTAGTTTGGCATCATTTTAAAAAAAATGACTTTTGTTTTTTTTTTTTTTTTTTTTTTTAAAGACATTGGGGGGGTTAGAAATTTATTTAAAATTTTTTTCAATTTCAAGAAAATTTGCAATATCATTTTTTGGGGACCATCCAGTTCAAAACGTGATTTGATTGCCTTTATTTAGATACCCCATAAAAAACCCTCATCTAAGAAACACCCCCCTTAAATATTCAAAACGCATTTGGGAAATTTATTAACCCTTTAAGTGTTTCACAGGAAATTTAAAGAAAAGGGAAAGTGAAATTTCAAAATTTCACTTTTTTGAGATTTTCAATTTTATACATTTTTGACAAGAATAGGGAAAAATGTATCGGGGAAAATTGCACACTTAATTTGATTCCCCAATTTTGCCGTTTTCGAGATATCCAATAATCCCCTAGTGCATTATTTGGCTCAACCAAACCGAATAGGAGGACACCTACTGGACTCTGGGGCCCCTTTTTTCATTCGATTTTATTTGGGGGCCATTTGGGTTTGCGGACACCCAAAGGTTCCAAAACTTAAAAAATTCCCCCTAAAAAGACCCCATATTGGAAACTAACCCCTTAGGGGAAATATCCCAGAGGTGTGTGAGTATTCGACCCCATTTTTTTTCAAAATTTTTTTTTAGCGTTCGGCTCTGAAAATAAAAAAAAATTATTTTTTTTCCAATAATTGCAATTTTAGCTGAAAATGTTTAAATTTTAAAAGGGAATCTTGAAAAAAAGCCCCAAAAATTGTGTTACGCAATTTTTTCCAAGTTGGGCAATCCCACAGTGGGTTTTTAAATTTTTTGGGGGCGCAGGGCAGGGTGTTAAGGGGGGGGAGTGTTTTTTGGGTTTTTGGGCACGATTTGGGGGGGCCCCATGTGCATTGCAACCCCCAAAGTACTAGAACGGGTAAACCTTCCAGAAGTTGCCCATTTTGGATTCAACCCCCCTCGGGGATCTATCTAAGGGTTTATTTTGCATCTTGGGGCGCACAGGTGTTCCGTATTTTTTTTTTTTTTTTTTTTTGTTTTTTTTGCTTGGGGCCCAGGAAAAGGGGGGGGGGGGGGACGCGTTCCGCCATTTTTTTTGGGTTCATTTTTACGTTTTTCCCCATCGGATAAATAAAGGGGATAATTTATAGGGGGGTCGGCAATTACAATTATAAATTTATATTTTTTTTTATGTTTTATACTTTTACAAAAAAGCGATTTTAAAAAAAAAGCTTTTTTATGTTGTCCTAATCTTACACCCGTAGCTTTCTTAATTTTTTTGTGGGGAACTACTTGTGTGCTTGTTTTTTACGGTTTATTGTTTTTTTTATTTACCTTTATGGGGGATGTGAGCTTTATCACTTTTAAAAGGGTTTTTTTGTGACCATTTTGTAAAAAAATACGCAATCCGGGTAGTTTTTTTATTTTTATTTTTTACAGCGTCCTGTGCGGTATAAATGACATGCTAGTTTTATACATTGATACGATTACAGCGAACCACATTTGATATTTTTTTTTTTTAATGTTTTTTTGCTTTTTCACAATAACACTTTTATTTTTAAAGGAAAACAGTTTTTTCCGCCGCAGTTTTAGAGCCATACTTTATTTTTTGTTTTGGGCTGTTAGGGACTTTTTTTTTGCGGGAGATTGCGTTTTTATTTGGTATTTTTGGGGGGGGCAAAGGGCTTTTTTTTATCGCTTTTTAAAAACTGTTTTTTGGAAGGCAGGGTGAAGAAAATATGCAATCCTAGCAGTGTTTTTTTTTTTTTAAAAGCGTTTTACCCTTTCAGTATCCGTACAAAGTTAGTTTTACTCGTGGATTGAACATTACGGGGTACCCAATTTATGAGTTTTTTTTTTTTGGGGGCTCAATTTATTTTTTTTTTTTAAGTGTTTTTATTTGTAAAAAATATTTATGCATCACTACTTTTAATAGCCGAAAATTTTTTAAAATTTTTCCGTATACAAGCTTGTAAGGGGGCTTTTTTTTTTTTTTTTTTTTCGGGATGAACTGACGTTTTTAAATTTTGGCACATTTGATGTTGATTGATTTTTGATGCTTTTTAATCCATTTTATTGCTCGGGGGTGAACAAAAAAACGCAATTCTGTGACTGTTTTTTTTGGTTTTTTTTTTTTTTTCAGCGTTCACTGTAGGGTTAATTAACTGACAGATTATAGGGGGGGTTTTTACGACGCGGGATCAAAAAAAAGGGTCTTTAAATTTATTTTTATTTTTTTGGGGGCCATTGGATTTGTAAAGGGGAAAAGGGTGGTGTACGGTTTTTTTATTTTTTTTTTGTGTTTACTTTTTTACAACTTTTTTTTTTTTCTTTTTCCACTTTTTTAACTTTTCCCCAGGGGGGGGAATTGCATGAACGTCATTAGTCGGGTTTATTTAAAAGGGATCATACACAGCTTATAGCTGTATATGGTCTCCATGGCAACTGCAGTCACGTGCCCACAATGCATTGTGGGATCGTGACGTCACCAGAAAAACCCGGATGTGTCTTCAGCATCCGGTTGTCTGGTAGGAATTAGTGCGGCGGTGGCGCCTTACTGCGCCGGGATCGGGGCACAGGGGCTCCACCCCTATGCCCCAGCTGCGATGTCAGTCCCCCGATGTCGCGACATCGAGGGCTTAACCCCCGCGGCCAAGCTCACTACCGGGGGGGGTCGGCATGATGACAGGGTGATATAACCACTGGTTCCCGCCGCATCTTGCGCGTCCGCTTGTAAGAGCGAAGATCGCCAGACATACTCATACGTCAATTGCGGGAACCCTACCGACATTGACGTTGGTACGGGAATTTTCGGTAAGGGTTTTTAATCACAAGTATTCAAAATAGTTTGAAAATTTTGTGTGATATCATACCCCTTTTAATGTAAAAAAAAAAATGAAAAATCTATAATATATCACTTTTGTTGGCATCATTTTTTAAAACTTTTTTTTTTTAGGATATTAGGGCAGGTGTGGACGCAAGCCAAAACCCCGACTCCGACTCCTCAATTCCAAACCCTGACTCGGACTCTTTCCCTGTACATGGCGCATGTTTAAATGATAACTTTCTTTAGTAAAAATTGTAACATCAGGTGTTTATCACCTTTTGTTTCAATAAACAAGTTTTTTAGGTGAAAACACTGACAAGCAAAAAGGTAACAAAGTTTTGATTTTTTGGATTTAAAAAAACAGCTTTTTTTCAATCTACCCAGAATGTTCAATTCCCGTCTGCACCAACATTGGGGTGTGTAAAGAATCCCGGGGTCAGATTTTACAAAACATGCTTGAACTGACCAGAGCCGAAGGATTCAGGGAGTATTGAAAACCAAAGGTATTTCCCAAATACTAATAAAAATTAATAAGAATTAACATTTTGATTTTTAGGAGCAAAAAAGTAACAATGCAGTTACATGACAAGAATCTGCAGAATTAAGCAGATGCTAAATGCTTGCAAGTCAAATGTATGTATAAGATTGGTAAGATGTATATAAAATTACAGTAGCCTCATGTACAAAGCTGTAGAGAATGGAAAGATATGGAGCCTGAAAGTCACAAGTTCAAAACAATGTTACCATTTTGCTTGTCGGTGTAAAATATATTTGTTGGATATGACTTTAGAACACAAAAAAAAATTGTAAACATGCAAAACACTGCAGAAACATTTGTGAAGTCTCTGAATTTGTTTTGAGAAATAGTATTGCCTTCATCAGATCCTGAATACATGACTTCGCATCTGATCTCATTATTTCCAGGCTAGAGAACGTCCTCTCTACACTCATGGCCATAAGTTTTGAGAATGATACAAATGTTCATTTTTACAAAGTCTACTGCATCAGGTTTTATAATGGCAATTTGCATATACTCCAGAATGTTAAGAGTGATCAGCTTAACAGCAATTAATTGCAAAATCAATAGTTGCCTAGAAAATGAACTTTTTCCCCCAAAACACATTTCAACTTCATTGCAGGCCTGCCTTAAAAGGACCAGCTAACATCATTTCAGTGATTGCTCCATTAACAGGTGTGGGTGTTGATGAGGACAGGGCTGGAGATCAATCTGTCATGATTAAGTAAGAATCACACCACTGGACACTTTAAAAGGAGGCTGGTGCTTGGCATCATTGTTTCTCTTCTGTTAACCATGGTTACCTCTAAAGAAATACATGCAGTCATCATTGCACTGCACAAAACTGGCCTAACAGGGAAGAGTATCGCAGCTAGAAAGATTGCACCTCAGTCAATCTATCACATCATCAAGGAATTCAAGGAGAGAGGTTCCATTGTTGCCAAAAAGGCTCCAGGGCGCCCAAGAAAGACCAGCAAGTGCCAGGACCGTCTTTTAAAAGTGTTTCAGCTTCAGAATCGGGCTACCAGCAGTGCAGAGCTTGCTCAGGAATGGCAGCAGGCAGGTGTGAGTGCATCTGCACGCACTGTGATGCGGAGACTCATGGAGCAAGGCCTGGTTTCAAGGAGGGCAGCAAAGAAGCCACTTCTCTCCAGAAAAAACATCAGGGACAGAATGATATTCTGCCAAAGGTACAGGGAGTGGACTGCTGAGGACTGGGGTAAAGTCATTTTCTCTGATGAATCCTCTTTCCGAATGTTTGGAACATCTGGAAATCAGCTTGTTCGGAGAAGACAAGGTGAGCGATACCACCAGTCTTGTCTCATGCCAACTGTAAAGCATCCAGAAACCATTCATGTGTGGGGTTGCTTCTCAGCCAAGGGAATCGGCTCTCTAACAGTCTTGCCTAAAAACACATCCGTGAATAAAGAATGGTACCAGAATGTCCTCCAAGAGCAACTTCTCCCAACCGTCCAAGAGCAGTTTGATGATCAGCAATGCCTTTTCCAGCATGATGGAGCACCTTGCCATAAAGCAAAGGTGATAACTTAATTGCTCAGGGAACAAAACATATAGATTTTTTGTCCATGGCCAGGAAACTCCCCAGATCTTAATCCCATTGAGAACTTGTGGTCAATCATCAAGAGACGGGTGGACAAACAAAAACCAACAAATTGTGACAAAATGCAAGCATTGATTGTGCAAGAATGGACTGCTATCAGTCAGGATTTGCTCCAGAAGTTGATTGAGAGCATGCCAGGGAGAATTGCAGAGGTCCTGAAGAAGAAGGGTCAACACTGCAAATATTGACTTGCTGCATTAACTCATTCTGTCAATAAAAGCTTTTATGAATCATAATATGATTGCACTTGTATTTCTGTATGTGATGAAAACATCTGACAAACACACATAAAAACCAGAGGGCAACAGATCATGTGAAAATATAATATTTGTGTCATTCTCAAAACTTTTGGCCATGACTGTACACTAACTTGGGTTGGGGGAAAAGCGGTGAGCACAGGGGCAACATCTCTAACAATGTCAGGGTATAAAGGAATTGCCTCAGCCACACTCCGTTTTGATGAATGGTTGAACTCTTCTACTACTTTGAAATCAGGTGAAAAATTTTGCTTAAATCTGTTTGCCATGGGAGCGGAATCTTTTCCCCTGTGGCAGTGCTTTGCCTGCTCCATGTCATCAATTACACTCCTCATGTGATAAGACTGAAGATATGGGAGCAGTAGCACTGGCCGGACCCAATTCCTCTTGCTCTTTGCACTGCAACGAACTAACTGGACCAACTAACTGGACCAACTTTCAAAGAAGTAGACGATCAACCATTCATCAGACAATTACTTTATACCCTGACATTGTTAGAGATGTTGCCCCTGTGGTCACCGCTTTGCCCCCCACCCAAGTGATGCAGTAAACAAGCTATTAAGGTAGAACAGACACAGAGAAGCAAAATGGTAACAATGTTTTGATCATTTGAACACTTCTGGGTGGAGTTGAAGAAAAAGCTGTATTTGTATCCAAGTCCAGTCTGCACCAACATTGGGAATGTGTAGAAGAGACCTGGGATCAGATTTTGGTCAAGATATGCTTGAATCTGATCCAGAGCCCAGAAGGATTCAGGCAGTATTGAAAACCAAAGGTGGATTTCCCAAATGCTAACAAAATAATACAAATTAACATTTTGATTTTTAGGAGCAAAACCGTAACCATGCAGGTACAGGAAATAATCTGCAGAACTAAGCATATGCTAAATAATTGCAAGTCAAATGTATGTATAAGATCGGTAAGATGAATGTATATGAAATTACAGTAGCCTCATGTACAAAGCTGTAATGGATGGTGAGATAAGGAGCCTGAAAGTCACAAGTTCAAAACATTGTTACCATTTTGTTTGTCAGTGTAAAATATATTTATTGGATATGACTTTAGAACACAAAAAAATTGTAAGTATGCAAAACACTGCAGGAACATTTGGGGAGTCTCTGAATTTGTTCTGAGAAATAATATTGCCTCCATCAGATCCTGCATATATGACCTCACATCTGATCTCATTATTTCCAGGCTAGAGAATGGCTTCTCTATAATAACTTGGGTTGGGGGCAAAGCGGTGACCACAGGGGAAATCTCTAACAATGTCGGGGTATAAAGGAATTGCATCAGCCACAGTCAGTTTAGATGAATGGTTAGACTCTTCTACTTCTTTGAAAGCAGGTGAAACATTTTGCTGAAATCTGTTTGCCATGGAGCGGAATCTTTTCCCCTGGGAGCGGCGCTTTGCATACTCCATGTCATCAATTACACTCCTCATGTGATGAGGCTGAAGATATGGGAGCAGTAGCACTGGCCGGACCCAATTCCTCGTGCTCTTTGCACTGCATCAAACTAACTGGACCAACTAATTATATATTTTGGGAGTCTGAGTCAGTCCATTTTATGACGACTCCTACTCCTGCAAAATAGGCGCCGACTCCACACCCCTGGTTATAATCTATTTTGCGTGGAATAACTGTCTTGCGCACAGACATTCTTGAACTTTGGAAATGGCAAATTTTCAGTATTTTGATATTTTTCACAAATAAGGATTGTATAGACCAAAATTTCTTACTAACTTAAAGCACAATGTGTCACGTGAAAAAGACCTCTGAATTGCATGTATATCTAAGTGTCAAAAAGTTATTCTCACAGAAAGTGTCACATGTCAGATTTCAAAAATGGGGCTCTGTCAGGAAGGTCAAATCTGTCTGCGGCGGTAGAGGGTTAATCACCACCCTTGGCTTTCTATCATTGAGCCAGTTACTTACCCACTTGTTAACATTTTCCCCCAGTCCAAGCATTCTCATTTTTTTACCAACCTTTTATGTGGCACAGTATAAATTGCTTTAGAAAAATCCAGATCTATAATAGCCAATGCCTCACCCCAATCCAGTCTAGAACTAACCTCCTCATAGAAGCTGATGAGATTAGTCTGACAGGATTGATTAAACCCATTCTGGAACAGTTATACATTTATTTTAAGTGAGATACGCCAGTATAGTATCTCTTAGAAAAAAAAAACCTTCCATTTACGTACAACAGAGATTAACCTTACATTTAGAAAATGTTTCATTGAGTTGTAATTATTGAAAACATAAGGGTGTATTCCTTTGAAATTGGTTCTTCAGCAATATTTATTATGAAAAACTATTGTTTGAACAGTATTTTTTTAAACTTGGCAACATCATTAATAAGCATTGCATAAAGAAGTCTGTGTGTCTTTGGTTATTAGACACTGGAGAAACTCCTTTTTATACATGTTAAATGTAATTATTGCCCATAAGATAAATATAATATTTTAATACATATTCATTTTACTTTTCTTTTCCAGCTGCAGTGATTGGTTCTCGCCTGCACTTACCGGTTTCTTTGTCCTGTTTTGCCATGGCCTTCTATGTCTTGTTCATTAAGTGAAGCTCTGAAATCTTCAGTTCATCAACGTCTGTTCCCAGCAAAGGATATATGGATAAAGTAGAAAGGAAACCTAACTTTTTAAGGCTGAAGACACTTGGTGGTGGTGAAAGAAATATGTGAACTCAATAATACTTAACGGAAAAAATATTTGAAATGTAATTTTAAACCTTCACAGTGGTTCTACAAGAAAATGCAAATCATCTCTCTTTTCTTTACAAGGTAATTTGACAAGATCTTCAGGCTTTGACACTAGTTAAAGGGGTATTTAAGGTTATCAAGAAAGGGCTGCTATTCTGTTAGAAACAGCACCATACTTGTATGACAGCTCCTTCCCATTCGGGGTTGAAGTTAACTATAATACCAGACACAGCCTATGGACAGATGTGAACCTAGATAAATAAATATATATATAGTTGAAACCATAATGCAATACAAGTAGGTGATAATAAAAATAAAATAGTTCCCTAATAGGAGCCTTTATGTGTATGGATAGTAGTTTTTATGCTTTTTGTTAAAGGAGTTTTCTCACTAAGATTAACTTGCAACATAAAGGGACAGTTAAAGACTTTTTCTAAATACATTGGTCAATAGATTTTACTTTAGTCATAAGATAAGAGCATTTTTATGTGCTCTGAAATGCATTCAGGTTTCTATGGTTACCTGTATACTACAAGGATACATGTTATCTAATTAGCTGAGAGCAGGGAGCAATGTCACCCCACTGATGGACTGATAATGAGGTAAACTAATTATATCTAACAAGAGTGACTTCACTAAACATAAGACATGTGCTGTGAGGACTGAAAAGCATGGCTTTATCTGTAATCTTTTCTCCTGCACTGTAAGGCCTCGTTCACACGGCTTATTTTGCTGCGGATTGGCGCTTCAGTACGGCGCCAATCCGTCTGAGTCATTACGGTAATCCACTGCTCTCATAGAGAACAGTGGATTCCGTCGCTCCTCCCCGCTCGGCAAATCCGCCGCGGGGGGAGAAAGTGACATGCACATTATTTACGGCGCCGTAAACAATGCATTGTCTATGGGGCCGGGGAGCGGCGCCCCCGCCGTGCTCCGGCCCCACCTCCCGTCCCTCCCCTTATTCACGGCGGATTTGTGATGGCACAAATCCGTCGGGAATAAGCCGTGTGAACACGGCCTAAGAGTAAAAGCTCGCTAGAGGTTGAATATTCTTATCAGTGCTGTAAAACCACCCCACAGCCTGAGGAGACAGAGTAAGTACAAAATTGCTAAAACTTGGGGAAACAGCATGGTGAGAAAACCGTTTTATGTTTTAGTTTAGGGTCAGCTAGGCAACCTTTTTATACTTTAAGTGTATTTAAAGAGAACAGGCTATCTGTACTGTTCTTACTAAACTCCTTATTGTATGCTTATAGAAGTTGGTCCTGCTTAGTGATTAACATCTGTTTCATACAAGGAAGGCTAATATTCAGTGGGTCACAAAACGCCTGGTCACTTAGACACCTGTAGCAAGCAGGGATTTCTATTCATTTTTGTTATACTTCTCCCATTGAGAAATCTACTATGTTCCCTCTTCTGTATAACATTTTACCAGCAGATGGAAGAGCAGGTTTAAAATGACAGGTTGATTTTAAGTACATAGGTTTCATAGGTAGTGGAGTCAGTGTAGACAAGTGTTTTCATAGGAAACGGTTGAGTTTTAACCCCTTAAGGATCACAATAGACTTACCGGTGGGGCAGAACTAAGCTTACATGGATGTCCTGTGTCAAGGGAGGTGGGTTTTTAGGGGGTCTGATGACAGCCAGGACCCTGCTCTAATGGCTGGGATTGGAGAAACCCGGAGATCAGAGCTTTTTATCCCTTTAGGTGCCATGATTACTATTGAGACCCCCTGTGTTACCGAACGGTCTTTTAAAATGTCCCCAGAGCTGCCTTTCTGGACATACTTTTTTCAAACTGTATTTTTTATTGAAATACAATAAAGAATGGTACAACAATACAAATAGAAGGTGGTAAGTAGATACGTACGGTGTGACAGTCCATCATGTGAAAGATAAAATAGCTATCATTATCAAAGTAAAGAAGACAGAAAACAAAACAAACCACCTTCAGCAGGAGAGAAACTGCAAAACAAAAAAAAACAGACTAATAAGACAAATAAAGAAACATAATTGGGGAGGGGAAAGAACAGCCTCATCCTAGAATACTAAACCACTTCAGTCAAGAAAGTAGCAGGAGATTTGTTCAATAGAAAAGGCATCCCAGATGTTCCCAATAAAATTAAAACAATCTTATTTAGAAGGGCTGTGAGATATTTCATAGAATGAATTTCTTTTGTGTGGGAACATTAAACCCATAGAGAAGGGGAAGTGGAGGGGGAGACCTTGGTTTCCAAACTGTTGTTATAAGTCATCAGGCTGCTGTTAAGATATGTGAGAATAATCAACAAGTTATGACTCCATTTACAGGAAGGCACATTTCAAAGATGGATGTAAAAAGATCTTAATCCAAAACATAAACTCGCCTGCTTTCCAAAAGGATAATATAAGGGGACAGTCCCAAAATAAGTGGAACAAAGTCCTTCCAATAAGATTGATTCTATGTAAAAGGGTGTATGGTACCAGATCATGATAATCTTGTATTGATTTTCCTTATAAGACATGCATTTTAGCTGCACGTCTCCATATTAATTGTCAAGTGGGTTGCATTCCTAGGCATGCCTTCATATTTAGGCTATGTCTCCACAGCAAAGTTAAAATATCATCCGAAGTCAGACCACAGCACTAATTTTCTATTGAAGTCTACACAGCACTACGTTCAGTCGGATTTTTGGCGGATTCAAAATACCGAATCCACCATAAACCTGATGATAAACCTGTGCTGCGTAGATATATCCTTAAAGGGGTTTTGCCACCATGTTATGTTGAAGTAGGAACCTCCAAAATGGGTAATTAATCACTTTTCTAAGTATGTGATTACAAAAAGTGAAGACTCTGAGAGCTACAGCATTTCTAAATCCCCCTTAGTTACCTGAAAGCTTCCACTAGACACAAGCCGCGCTTGCGTGAAACACTTCTTATCTGATGACAGGCAAAATTAATGAGCTTTTAAGGCACCGGGTAGAAAGTGCAGTCTATGAGGCTGTGTCTTGCTGTATTGAGAATCCACTGTTGTATTGTTTATTATTTCACTTAAGTTTTGAGATGCTCACTTATTCCTCACTCCTTACTCACCCCCTCCCTCTCAGCCCTGCAGCCTTCATGACTCAGTGTGATTTGTTGACATTCTCCCTGTGCTGATAAGGAAGGTAAGAAACTTGTGTCCAGGCAAATCCCCTTTAAGTGACTGACCATGCCATCAGAAAGGGAATCAACAAGTAATTGGTAAATTGCTGATTTGAGATCTTAAGTAGAAGAATCTGATTTACATAACTTTTCAAAATTAGCAAGTCAAGACAAAGTGCTCTGCATGCAATGACTTGTCTGTAATTAACTATCTGGCAGATTGTAGGTAGCTTATCTTATGAATCAGTTCAAGTGATTAACAATCTGCCAGATAATTACAGATAAGTCACTTAAAGGGGTTTTGCCACGAAGTGAGTTGCTTTCCTCTTATCTGGCTGAGGAGAAAATATAAACAAATCATGAACGCTGCAGAGGGAAGAGGGAGGGTGCTGAGAAGCGAGGAGCACAGAGGGAGAAATAAGGGAGCGTCTGCAATGTTCACTCAAATAATATTACAACCAGTGGATTGTTTATACAGCCTAAAGCCTCATACACTGCACTTTCTCCACAGTCCCTTGGAAGCTCATTCATGTTCCCTGTCATCAGATAAGAAGTCCAGACAACGCAAGCGCAGCCAGGTCAGCTCCGGTCAGCTGCTGGTCGTGTCTAATGTAAATTTTTAAGTAACTATGGGCTTGTAAAGAAAGCTGTAGCTCTCAAAGGCTTCACTTTTTGTGATCACATATATTTAGAAAAGTGATTAAATACCCATTTTGGAGGATCCTACGTCAACATTACATAGTGGCAAAACCCCTTTAATGCAGAGTACTTTTCCCGACATACTAATTCTGTTCCTACAATCCATAATGTCAGCAAATTGAAAAAGTTTGCAATTTAACTGCAATTCATAGGAGAGGAAGCAGAACACAGCCCAAATTTCTTCAAACTAATTTTCCAGACTATCTTTATGAGTTTTATAGCTTCCAGTAGAAGAAATTGTTTATCCAACACTTATGGGTGAAATTCATTAAAATAAAGAAAGAAGAAGGTTAATTCCATTGATAGAGGAACCTACAAATCTTTGCAAAAAGAATGGGATAATTGTGAGTAAATAATGTAGCAGAGGAGGTGACCAATATTAAAAGTTGATATGAAGAAATGCAAATTGAGAAGTACAATTAACATTAAAGGGGTTGTCTCGCTACAATTATTGGGTTTTAATTAAAAGATCTTTAAAAAAACAAGCAGCTTTGCAATATATGTTCAGTACAAATGTCCTACTGATTTTGAGTTATCCCTGGTAGTAGGAGTGCATCAGCTTCTCAACTCGCTATAGCCACCGACCTGTTGATTTTTATCTCACTGGCTGTCAGTGCTGGTGACTCATCAGCTTCTCAATATAGGTCAGAGCACAGAGCCCCTGCTGCACAGTATGCTTCTGTAGGGAAGGGAGGGGGAGTGCTCTGGCTTCTGTGTAGCTGTGCTGCCTGGATTAACCCTGTGTGTGCCTGCTCCCTCCTGCTCTCTACACAGATTGAGCAGAGGTGAGGGTGATCTGTGGTCAGTAGGATGTGACAGCAGTAAAGTGTGTTACTATAATCATGATGTGTCTGTGGAGCTTTGACTATACTAATAGAACAGATCAGGGGGGCATGTGAATGGTTCATATCCCTCCCTGCTCTGCTGTATTAGTGACACATCGTGATTATAGTAACACACTTCACAGCTGCCCTGTGTCTGTTCTGACTGGGTTTGTTTGTTGTTGCTTGAGATGTCCGGGGAGATTTGTATGCTGAGCAGGGGGTATAGGAACCTTTACATCTCTCCCTGCTCTGCTATTAGCATACACAGCTTCACAGACCTCTCCACACAAGAGCTCGGCCACAGCAGCCGCACAGTGCAGCTGATTCAGCAGTGAGCAGCAGATCTAGGCAGGCACACACAGGGTTAACTCTGGCAGCAAACCCCCTCACCTTCCTCCTGCTGTATAGAAGTTACTGCAGTCAGAGAAGGAGAGCTTTCTGTGTGCTGGGAGGAAGGGGGAGGAGAAGAGGCAAACAAGAAGCACGCCCCTGAATTAAAAAATCTTATGCTGCTAGACACACTGAAGTAGGCTGAAAGCCTGTAGTGAGACAACTCCTTTAAGGACTTCTATTTTTTTTTATTTACTTTATATAAAGAGGATACCATACCAAACTGTATGTTTATTCAAAAAATTTTCAATAAACAAGTATACAATGACAATATGCATCTTGTCCATATGTTGTACGAAGCTATCGTATACAGCGCAGTTCAACATATCCAGCATGCATTGCATCACATATAACAGGAAATTGTAGCGCAGAGTGTCAATTACAAAATGAAAGGACTTGACCGAGAGAGCATAAGATAAGATATAGGCTCACTTAACCAAATAGTGAGGATACAAGTGTCCCAGTACTACTTAACAATACTATGAGGAGACATGTGTTCCAGTGCAACTTAACAATAATATGAGGAGATGCGTGTACCAGCACTGCCTCCACGAAAGGAAGGCATCACGCAGGTGGCCAACCGGCGTGTAATCCTGAGAAGAGCAAATGGCCTCAAAGCACACACCCTCACGAAGATGAACCAAAACTACTCAAACCAACCACATAAGAACATGAACGGTCAAGACGAAGACAAAAGACAGACAAGAAAGGGAAAGGGGGGCGAGAAAAAGTAACCCACTTATTCAGAAACTGGTATGCGTATCCCAAATGGCCCATGCTTTCTCAAATTGGCCCACCCGGTTGTGTAGAACAGCCGTCAGATACTCCATACGGCGGATTTCCCCAAGTCTCTGAACAAGAGCAAAACCACTTGCTTCCATCTCCCCGATATCAAGCACCTAGCTGCAGTGAGGACATGCAACATAAGCCTGGCCTTGACCTTAGGGAGATCACCAACCGGCCCACTCAGTAAGTACGTCAATGGGTCGAGAGGAATCTCCACCTCCAAGACCCTGCTCAAGAGATCCCTCACCCCCTTCCAGAATGGCACCAAGACCGAGCAATCCCAAAATAGCTGGGGAAGGGTTCCCGTGGCACTGCCACATCTCCAACCGACCGATGGGGTTTGGGGAAACCACTTGTGAAGGAGGTCGGGTGTATGGTACCAATGAAGAAAAATCTTGTATAGATTCTCCTTCTGTGCCACACAGGCCGAGGACCTGGCCGCCACCCTCCAGATGACCTGCCATGTAGTATAAGGAACCGGCTTGCACAGGTAGGTTCCCATTTTGCCATATATTTGTGGACTATGGGCTCCTCAACCGGCGCATCACCCAGCAGCGTGTATATAGAAGAAATCGGACCCCTAGTTGAAACCCCACTCTTGCACAGGAACTCAAAGGTAGTGGAGGGGGGGGGGGGGACAGAACTGAAATGCCATAGAGAGAGGATGTCTGCCAAATACGGAGAGTGAACCTAATCGGGCCTAACATAGCTGGTCTACAGGGAAGGGGCTTAGTGTGCCAGAGAAACGAGTTAGGGTGGATTGGGGCTAACCAGAGCCTTTCCACCTCCATCCACTTAGAGTATGACCTCAGGGCCGACCATGCCGGGATACGGCGTAGGTGAGCAGCCCAATAGTAGTGAAGGAAATTGGGCACTGCCAAACCCCTCCTCTGCTTTCTTGTAATCAAGACATCCTTAGCTATTCTGTGCCTACCCCAAGACCAAATAAAGTTTAGGGAAGTTGCCTGAAGGGATCTCAGCTCTCGTATAGGGATAGGTATTGGGAGTGTCTCAAATAAATACAAAAGTTTAGGTAGAATTGTCATTTTAACTGCATTGATCATACCAAAAAATGAGATAGGTAAGGAGTGCCATTTACAAAGAAGAGACTTCAACTCCCTAAACAGTGGCGGGAAGTTAGCCTGATAGAGGGTGTCAAATCTATCCGTTATCATAACGCCTAAATATTTAAGGGACTGGGCTTGCCAATGGTAGGGAAAATTACGTTTAAGATGGTCTAATTCCTCGGGTGGCAAGTTGATGGAGAGAGCTTCCGTTTTCGCGGTGTTGACCTTGTACCCCGAGAGAACGCTAAATCGTTCTAAAAGGGCGTGTAGGGAGGGAAGGGAGACATGTAAGTTAGTCAGTGTTAGGAGAATGTCATCGGCAAATAAGGAGAGTTTAAACTCCTTACCTTTCACCCTTACCCCCTTAATATCGGGCTGTGCCCTAATTGCTGCCGCAAGGGGCTCTATGCAGAGGGCAAACAAAAGTGGAGACAATGGACACCCCTGTCTCGTCCCGTTTTTAATCTGAAACGTATCGGAAGTGTGATGGGGCAACTTAACAGCCGCAGAGGGGGAAGTATAAAGGCTTCTAATAGCCGTCATGAATGGACCCTCAAAGCCGAAATTGGTCAGTGTTTCAAAGAGGAATGGCCACCCCAGCCGGTCAAAGGCCTTTTCCGCGTCCAGGCTAAGAAGAAGGGTCTGTTCCGATTGAGCATTAAGAACCTTAATCAAATCAATAGTTCTTCTGGTGTTGTCCCCTCCTTGACTGGAGGGGACAAATCCCACTTGGTCCTTGTTGACCAGCTGGGGTAACCAGACCCCCAACCTGTTGGCTTACAGCTTGGTGAAGATTTTAAGGTCCGAATTCAGGGGAGCTATGGGCCTGTAGCTCACACTATCAGCCGGGTCCTTCCCTGCCTTGTGGATAAATGTGAGGTATGAATGAGACATGGAAGTGGGAATAGGGGAGCCTTCTAAAAAGGAGTTAAAGAGGGATAACATGAAGGGGTCCAAGATCTCCGCAAAGGTCTTAAAGTATTTATATGGGAGGCCATCCGGCCCTGGAGCTCTACCCGAGGGGAGCTCTTTCAGCACCTCAATCAGCTCTTCCAGCGCAATAGGGGCATTAAGAGAGTCAGATGCCTCTGACGCGAGCTTGGGCAGGGGACATGACTGCAGAAAATCCCTAATAAGTTGCTTTGCTTCCACCTCCTGCCCCGGGAGTTCCGATGGGAGGGAGTAGAGCTTGGAAAAAAACTCTGAAAATATTTTAGCAATCGATTTGGGGTCGTAAAAGAGAGTGCCATCCCTGCTTCGTAGTGCCTGCGGCATGGAGGACACAGTCCTGTCCCTCAGTTGTCTGGCTAGCATTGTATGTGCCTTATTGCCATATTCAAAATAACGCTGCCTAGAGTATAATAGTAGTTTCTTAGTTGAACGAACCGCGATGTCCTTAAGCTCCTTTCGGATAGCAACTATTTGCCTCAGCGTAGGGATGGTTGCCGTCTGATACATTCGTCTCTGTAGGGTCTGAAGACGACTCCTCAGAGAGGACTTCCTAAACTCATAGTCCTTCTTGATCCTAGAGCCCAGGGCAATACACTCTCCTCTAAATACCGTCTTATGCGCCTCCCACAAAGTAGCCACCGAGGCCACAGAACCCACATTAGTCTCAAAGTAGGATGCCAGGGACTCCCCCAGCTTCTCCCTATAGGTCGGATTTTTGATAAGGGACTCGTTCAGTCTCCAATGACACGACCTTACAATGGGGGTCTGAAAATCCAGGTCGACCGTGACTGGGGCGTGATCCAACCAGGTAATCGGCTCAATAGAAGAGCTCGGCACCATCCTCAATGTTGGGATGTTCCCAAAGAAATAGTCCAACCTGGTGTGTGTTTTGTGGGGTGGGGAGGGGGGGGAGTAAAAGGTGTATTCTCTGTCTCTGGGGTGATTAATACACCACAGATCGAACAGACCTTGCCCTCTGATGAGTTTACGTAAAGCAGCAGATACTCTGGCCTGCGGACCTCCCAAAGACCTCCCCCCCACCGCACAGCGATCCATCACCTCCTAGAACCTCCCACCAACACTGCAGAGGAAGGAAAAACCAGTAAGTTTAAGCAGGACCCTCTTCAAGAAGGATAGCTCAGCTATCCTTGGGAGTGTAAACATTGCAAAGCAAAATAGGCCTATTGTGGAGAGAGGCCTGTGGGATGATGATGCGACCTGCTGGGTCAAGGATAGACTTGCGCACCTGCAGAGGGCAAGATCTGGCAATCATTATAGCTACCCCAGCTTTTCTGGTCTGGCTATGCGCAATGAACGTGACCGGGTAGCGATGTCTAGCGAAAGCAAAGGAGCTCACTGATTTAAAGTGCGTCTCCTGCAAGAAGACAATGTCAGCCCACAAAGCCTTACACTCTCTTAGGACCAGGCTATGTTTAACATTAGAGTTGAGGCCCTTCACGTTTAAGATAAGGATCCGGACCATGACGAGCGCTAACTCTGTGGGAGAAGCCCTGGTATTAACTAGGCAGGAGGAAAAAGGCACCAGATCAAGGGACCAAGAGCGCGGGTCCCACGGCTAAGATTGGGCAACTTCAGGGAAAGAAACAGGAGGAAGGGGTAAGACAAAGATTAGACGCAAACACTGACAGAAAAAGACAACGAAGAAATATCCCTAAAGAACCAAACAATTGTTATTCAACTAGAGAGAGGGGGCAAGGCAAACCCTTAGTTCCCCGAAACTCTAGTCCTGGAGGAGTAGAGGTATGTGAAGCAAAGGCTACACTAAGTGAGACCCAAGTGTAGACCCCCAGATAGAAGTCACCAGTCAGGACCCACCCCTCTTAAAAAAATGAAAAAAAACAGAAGTCTAAATCCACCTAAAGTGGAAAGCGGGAACGACAACGACTTGAACGCAGTATGAGGTATGATGACCCCGAATACAGCCTGAAATGAAAAGAAAATAAGGGGCCGTCTACGATTGTCATGGCACCAATAACAGAAAAGAGGATCCCAGCATGTCAGTCAGAGTCCAATAGCCGGGTGGACAACCCCTCAGCGAACAGGAGAGCGGCGGGGCTTTAGGGGAGATGAGGAGTGACCAGCCGCACCACCCTTGTGAAGAGGCGCCTTCTGCCAAACCGGTGGGGGAGGGGGGAGGGCGCAGGAATGAAAAGGTCCCAATCATCTACTTTAGGGGTCGGAATCTGAAGAACTTGGCAGAAGTCCGAGAGGTCCTGGAGAGACTTCAACATGACAGATTGCCCCTCCCTACGCGCAGAAAGGGCAAACGGGAAATGCCACCTATACGGTATGCGGTGTTCCTGAAGGGCCGAGAGGAAGGGTTTCAAGTGCCGTCGTTTCTGGAGGGTGATCCACGAAAGGTCCTGGAAGAGCTGAATGGAGGAACCCTGAAATTTAATGGAACGGGCACCCCTGGCTTTCTCCATGACCGCCTCCTTCAATTAGAAGTCATGGAAGCAGCAAATGACATCCCTAGGTTGTGGGGATGAACCCTTCGGGCGCAATGCTCTGTGGGCTCTGTCCAGCTTAAATGTAGGGGGGAGGAGTCTCCCAGTACCTGGGAAAACAGAGAGTCCAACGTAGCTTGTATATTTTCGTCCCCCTGAGGCTCCGGGAGGCCCCTAATGCGCACATTGTTTCGGCGACCCTGGTTATCCAGGTCCTCCAGATGACGTGCCATTTCTTGCATAGTGGATATTTGCGCCGATAGGGCCGGGTGGACCTGGGTCAGATATTTGCGCGTATCGTCATGGTTGTCCTCCAGCTGCTCAACCCGAGACGCTATCATCTTGATATCTTGTCTAAGGGACGAAACTTCTTCTTTGAAGGCTGCTGTAACATCAGATAAGAGAGCCCTCAGTTCATCCCTATCAGGAATCTGCAGCATCCTCTCAGCCCATGGTGGAGTGCGGGAGAGATCAGGGCTATGAGAGTCCAGCAAAGGGGCAGGTGAGCCCTGCCATGAGGGAGAGCTATTGTGAGAGTCTCTGCTGCAGGATGGATTGGGGGGAGCAGGAATTCCCAGAACCCCTGTCCCCAGTGAGTGCTCCATCAGGGGTCCCCTGTGGTGGACTTCCACCCTGCCCGGTGGTCGGGTCGGGCCGCCCTTTAGCCTCGGTGGGCGGTTTATGTGGCCCTGAAGCAGCCATGGCCGCGTAGGTACCGCTGCGCTGGAATGAGGAGGGAGAGCCTGGCAGGGGCTGCAAGTCCTCACAAGATGGCCAGTGAGGAGAAACAGCTGGTACCTGGAGTGACTGCAAATGTCCTTCCTTCTTGTCCAGGTCCTGGACAGGCGATCCCGAGGCTGCCGCAAACGCCCTGGTACCTGGGCGGCGTGGAGTGATAGGCGCCGCAGAGGCAGACTGTGCTGCTGCATCGGGTGAAGCCGGGGCTTCCTCGCTGCTCCCGGGCCCACGCTGTAATGGCGCCGATGCCGGAACTGGCGCAGGAACTGCAGATGGCCGGGCTCTGTGGAGGAAGGCGTCCAGGGCTGTCGGAGTCCACGACGAAACTGCGGGGGATGTCAGCTGCAGGTACGGTCGCTTTCTACCCATGGATGGGTGCAGACAGAGGAAGTATTAGCGAATTTTCGGCCTCTTCATGCGGGAGCTCTGCACTCACATGTCCATCCCGCTCGACTTCCGGCCACGCCCCCACGAATTTGGACTTTTGTGTGTGTCCAAATGACGTGAAGCAGGAAACAGTCGTGTACGATCCATGATGTTAATGTTTTAGACGCCGCAACATCTAAATGAATGAGGAATTGTGTTCGTCTTTCCATTTGCCTTCCTCGCGATGTGATTGCAGGGTGTCAATCAGTTGCCATTTCAGTCGGACCAATGTTTTCCAGCCTGCAAAAAATGAGCCATTGCTTACATCTACAAGTGATAAAATGAAAAAAAAGGATTTGTCACCAAAAATGGCATATCGGCAAAAATTAAAAAAAATGATTTTGTTTTAAAGGGAACCTGTTGCCAATTTTTTTTTTACTTATTAAAACAAGACCCTAATACATATTCTTTTCGTCTTAGCCGGTTTTATTTTCTGATTGTAGATTTCTCAATTCAGTCGTCTAGATATGATTGTGGTGACAGCATTCTTGCTTGTACTGCTTTTAAAAACAGTCAGAGAGACTTTACAGCAGCCTTAATGGGGTTTTGCCACAATCTAATGTTGACGTAGAATCCAAAATTGGCATTTCATCAATTTTCTAAATATATGTAATTGAAAAATATGTGCCCTGTGAGAGCTGCAGTCTGCTTTTTCTTTTCATGTGTGTACAGCTCGTTGTCAAGGCCCCCAACTTGCAATTCAGCTTCTCCATGGCTGGCTGCACTTGTTCAGTTTTATCTTCATTATCTGATGGCAGGAGGGAGCATTGCCAACATGCTCAGTGACTCCCTGTCTTCCAGAACATTCTATAGTAGCTGGAGAACAGAGCAGGGCTTCTCTCTTTTTCCCAGCCATGCCCCCTCCCACTCCATGTCTGCACTTACATTACAATGGCTCTGACTTTCCTATTCAGTCTTTCCTGCATAGGAAAGCCATAGAGGCATTGTAACTAGCTAAGCAAACAGTGACTGCAGGCTGGCTGCTCAATCTTATCTCCTCTCTGGGACTGAACAATGCCTTCGTCCCCCCACATGCTGATGCATAATTAATACTCAGCCTCAGGAGGGAGCACATGAGGAGGCTGGCTGGCTGTTTTTTCAGAAGAAAATAACGCCCCCTTTTTCAAACAAGAAGAGAACTGAGAGTACCAGGGAGGTAATGAAATCAACTTGTGGCAAAACCCCTTCTCTTGGAGAGTTTTCCAGGCATTCTTGCAAGTGAAGAATGCAGGACTTAAGAATTTAAAAAAAAATATTTAGTCATTTTTGTTGAGTCCTTCCCTTTCACTCCTTAATGACCGCCCACCATCGGCTCGTGCAGGTCGTTCGTCTGCAGCAATGTCTTTTGGCGTCGTTGCAGACATCGGAGTTTGCAGCGGCGGACGCCGCAGCAGCGCTGGGAACGGGGCTGTACTACACAGCCCCGTTCCCAGCACAGCTCCTGCAAAGCACCGGGGAGTGGGTGAAACTTTCGCTCCCCAGTGCTATAACCCTTTGAATGCCGCAGTTAGTCACCACGGCGCAATCAAAGGGTTTACCTGCTCTGACAGGTGATCGGAACATCCGGTGAGCCAAGAGAGCCCGGAGAACGGCTGCACAGGCAGCCCTGTGGACCTAGAATAGCCCCAGGTCTGTCTGTGTAAGAAGCCAGTGATCAGGGCAAACTGACACAGATTACAATGTTTTAGCATATATGAATATACTAATACATTACTAAGTGTAAAAAAAAAAAAAAAAAAAAGTAACCATTCTCCCTTCATGGGATTTAAAAAAAAAAAAAAAAAAGTAAAAAACATAAGTGTAAAAAAAAAATTAATAATAAAAAATAAATATTTAATAAAAAATAATTGTGCATGCATCACACAAAAAAAACCCTACCCATATTAGGTATCCATACAACCGTAATAACCTGTAGAATTAATCTAACACGTTAAGTGTGAATGGTGTAAAAAAAAAGTAAAAAAACAAATTTAAAAAAATTGAAAAACAATTCTGCAATTATTTATAAGTGAACTTAAACTATTCCCCCATAAAGCACAACTGGTCTCGAATAAAACGAGGCCTCATCCAACTGCGTCATTGAAAAAGTTACGACTGTTGAAAAAATGTTCTGGTCATTAACTACTTTTCAGGTGTTCAGCTTCAGGGGTTAAATATGAAAACATTACAAAACCTCTACAACTTTGGTTATTACCAGAAATTTATTGATCTATAGCAGGGGTCCTCAAACTACGGCCCGCGGGCCGCATGCGTTGCTTCACATCACTTGTCACCGGCCACAGCACCTCCCATATGATGGGAGGTGCCGTGGGCGGTGACAGGTAATATGAAAGCCATTGCGAGCCACGCAACAGCAGGGGCCAGCTTCGGGGGGCGGACACTCTGCAGCGCAAGGGAGGTGCTTGAGGGCGGACATTTACAATATATGGGAGGTGCCTGTGAGTGGCAGAGGGCGGACACTGTGCAATGTATACGCAGAATGTCCGCCCTCTGCAACTCGGACACCTCCCACATATTGTAAGTGTCCGCCCTCAAGCAACTCCCGTCCGCTGCAGTGTGTCCCCCACCCACAGTTGTCCCCCGGCGATGCCGCTACCCGCCGCCGATCGTTAGGGTCTTAAGTCGATACCGATCACTAAGGTACCGGCTTAGGACCTTAGCGATCGGTGATGGCAGCGGCGCCGGGACTAACTATGTGCGTCCGCCAGACGCACATATAGATAGATGCTTCTACGGAAAGCAGGGGCTCTCCGCTCTGCAGAGTACTCTGGTGAGGCGCAGGAAGGATGCACCTCACCAGAGTCCACAGCACGGGCGGCGTCAGCGTCATCATGCTGCGGCCTGGTGACGTCACACCGCCCGAAGAAGAAGCCCGGGAGCAGCGACAGCAGCGGGGAGCCAGGTAAGGAGAGTGATGTCAGTTTTTTATTTTTAATTGTCTCTACACCTGCGGGGGACCTTATTCTACCTACAGACCTGCTGGGGGGCCTAATTCTACCTACACCGACTGGGGGGGCCTAATTCTACCTACACCTGCTGGGGGGGCCTAATTCTACCTACACCTGCTGGAGGGCCTAATTCTACCCACAGACCTGCTGGGGGACATACTTCTACCTACGTCTGCTGGGGGGCCTAATTCTACCTACAACTGCTGGGGGGCCTAATTCTACCTGCGTCTGCTGTTGGACCTAATTCTACCTGCGTCTGCTAGGGGACCTAATTCTACCTGCGTCTGCTGGGGGGCCTAATTCTACCTACACCTGCTGGGGGCCCTAATTCTACCTACGTCTGCTGGGGGACCTAAATCTACCTACATCTGCTGGGGGACCTAAATTCACCTACACCTGCTGGACCACCTAAATCTACCTATACCTGCTGGGCCAATAATAAATTGGGTATCACTGTAATTGTATCGACCCACAAAGTAAAACTTTTTTTAAAAACTATATTCCGGCCTTCCAATGGTCTGAGGGACCGTGAACTGGCCCCCGGTCTAAAAAGTTTGAGGACCCCTGATCTATAGAATACAGATAATTTTTAATGGAGTGGACACCATAAAAATTAAGCCCCACAAAAATGGTACTTTTTTTTTTTTTTTTTGGGCATTTTGCACCACGCACAGAATATATTTGAGATTTCCCAGTACAGGATATATTATGGTCAGTACTGTAGTACCATTCAAAAGGCATATTATACCCTACAAAAAACAAGCCCTCATATAGCTATAGCTCTTGGAAGGCAGGCACGATAAAACAAATCTGAAAAATGGCTGCAACCTTAAGGGTATGTTCACACGGCTAATTGTGGCGCGTATAGCATGCACCGCAATGCGCTGTGTGTTTTGGAACCAAGCGCGTAATTCCAAGGGTGGGGGGCAGCCGGGTGACGTAGACGCCGCTAACAATTGACATGTTAATTCTCCTCCTGCGCATACAATACGAACAATTACGTATTGTGCACGCAGGGGGGACGACGCGTAATCCATATGACTCCAATCTATGAATTACTGTAATTGCGGCGCGCATTTCACCGCGTATAAAGCGAAGTGCCCGCTGAAATACGCGGCATTTTAACCCTTGTGAGCATACCCTATGGGGTAAATGTTAGGATTGTGTTGAATTACAACAGCCAAGGTTTCAGTACATATTATAAACAAAATAGGTGAGAGGGAACGTCCTTGACTCGTGCCATTATTGATCACCATGGAAGAAGAAAAAATTGTTATGGAGGTGGATAGTTGCATTTGGACATGGGTACAAATGGTCCCAAGTTAATGGACCTGAAAACTAAAAATATTGCAAGATTTCAAACCTAAACGTCCAGATGGAATGGTCACAAACCTTTTCTGTGTCCGGGCTAAGTAAGAAAAGAGGAATATTACCCACCTCTATTATGTTCTCCCCGTATTATCTCCTCCTTACTACCACAGCACAATGCCCACCTGATCTTCATCAATTAAGGGAGAAAAGGGTTAAATAGCCACGATTTTGGTGAAAAAAATGTTAAATCTGCATTTAAGAGTGCTATAGGCCTACATTCAACGCAGTCACCTGGATCCTTAATTGCTTCTGGAATAAGGGTCAAGTAGAAATGAGACAAACAGTGGGGGGAATAAGTATTTGATACACTGGCAATTTTGCAAGTTTTCCCACCTACAATGAATGGAGAGGTCTGTCATTTTTTATTATAGGAACACTTCAGGCATTAGAGACGGAATAAAATAAAAAAAAAAAACAGAAAATCACAGTTATGATTTTTAAATAATTAATTTGCATTTAATTGCATGAAATTAGTATTTGAAAACATCTCTTAATATTTGGTACATATCACAAGGCATTATGGGAAAGGAGCTGAGAAGCTCAAGCACCCTTTATTGGATGTAACAAATCCTCAATTCGCTTTTGACCCAGTGGGTCTTGAGAAAGCAAAAGGGATATTTAGCCGAGCCAGTATCTCCCACCTGTAGACAGCTGTTTCGGGAGGTTTGTCACTCATCAAAGCAGAGCGATACTTGCTTGCTGTGTGGGAGGCAATGAGTGGCTCAGAAAGGGGAACATCTCTCCGCGAGGCAAGCACCAAATTGTCTTTTGCCCTCTACTAAGCATCTGCATATTGCAAGGCATTATGGGAAAGGAGCTGGGAAGCTCAAGTGCCCTCTGTGATATGCTGTGCGCCTTGTGATATGCAGATGCTTAGTAGAGGGCAAAAAGGCAATTCAAACTCTACACACCATTTGGGGCTTTTCTCGCCTCAAGGAGAGATGTTCCCCTATTTGGTACAGAAACATTTGTTTGCAGTTACAGAGGTCAGATGTTTCCTGTAGTTCTTGACCAAGTTTGCACACACTGCAGCAGGGATTTTGGCCCACTCATCTCCAGAACTTTCAGGTTTCGGGGTCTGTCGCTGGGCTACATTGAGTTTCAGCTCCCACTGAAGATTTTTGATTGGGTTTAGGGTTGGAGTCTGGTTAGGCAGCTCCATGACCTTGAAATGCTTTGTACGAAGCCACTCTTTTAGTTGCCCTTTCTGTGTGTTTTGGGTCATTGTTGTGCCAGAAGACCCAGCCACGACCCATCTTCAATAATCTTACTAAGGGAAGGAGGGTGTTGACCAAAATCTTACAACACATGGCCCCATCCATCCTCCCTTTCCTATGGTGCAGTCGTCCTGTCCCCTTTGCAGAAAAGTAAACCCAAAGTATGATGTTTCCACCCCCATGCTTCACAGTTGGGACAGTGTTCTTGGAGTTGTACTCCTTCTTCCTCCAAATACAGTGAGTGAAGTTGATACCAAAAAGTTCTATTTAGTCGTCATTTGACCACATGCCTCTCGCTTGCCTCCTTTGGATCATCCAGATGGTCATTGGCAAACTTCAAACGGGCCTGGACCTGTACTGGTGTCAGTGGGTCCCCTCGCATGTCCTGCAGGATTTTAACCCATGTGTAGTGTGTTACGAACAGTAATATTTGATAATGTGGTCCCAGCTCTATTCAGGTCATTGACCAGGTCCTGACCTTTCTCAGTATCATACCTACCCCACAAGGTGAAATCTTGGATGAAGCCCCAGACTGAGGAAGGTTGACAGTCATCTTGTGTTTCATCCATTTTCTAATAATTTTGCCAATAGTTGCTGTCTTCTCACTAAGCTACTTGCCTATTGTCCTGTAGCCAATCCCAGCCTTGTGCAGGTATACAATTTTGTCCTTGGTGTCCTTAGATACGTCTTTGGTCTTGGCCATGATGAAGAGATTAGCGTGTGATTGATTTGTGTGTGAACAGGTGTCTTTTATACAGGTAACGAGTTCAAACAGGTTCAATTAATACAGGTAATGAGTGCAGAGGAGGAAGGCTTCTTAAAGAAAAACTAACAGGTATGTGAGAGTCAGAATTCCTGCTGGTTGGTTGGTGATCAAATACTTATTTCATGCAATAAAATGGAAATTAATTATTTAAAAATCATATAATGTAATTTTCTGTTTCTTTGTGTTTTTTTTTTTTTTTTAGATTTTGTCTCTCAGAGTTGAAGTTTACCTGTGATAACAATTACAGACCTCTCAATTTTTTGTAGGTGGGAAAACTTGCAAAATTGCCAGTGTAACACTGTAAAAGCAGGAATGGAAACCTAAAATAAATTAAATACGGAAGTTAACTAAGTAGTGAGCTGTGCACAAAATACTTGATAGTAGATGTAAGTCAGCCCATTTGGACAGGGGTATTTTTCAGAGGATAATACCTTACGAACTGCCTCAACCTCACTTGTGGAAATTGTGGCATTACGAATAGAGATGGGCGAATTTCTCAAAAATTCGATTCGGTCACTTCGCCGAATTTTCCGACAAAAATAAATTCGGTCCGAATTAATTCGGCACGAATCGGTTAAAAAGCAGCTATTTCCCCGGGCCCTGCCAAGCCGCAGGGTGCGTAAACGGGGGCCATGCTTAAATAGCAGAGGAGTTTGGTTTGGCTTCATAAATGTTGTGTTTTATAGACCACAGATACTCCGCCGCTCTTAAAAACGTTCATAAAAATTTCCCCGGGGCACTTAAAGGGCAAAACTGACCAAAAAACTCAACGGGAATGACCGATAAATCATCCAGCGAAACTGAAAAAAACAGCTGAGAGCTCAGGGAAACATTAGTGACAGAGTGTGGGGGGACGGTGGCAGCCCACACAGCATGAGGTCAGGCAGGGGGCACAATGAATTCTGGAGGGGCAAAACACAGGAACCACAGGGGCCCACAATGACTGAGAGGGGAGGTCACAGCGCAGCATAGAGGTCGGGCAGGGGCACAATGACTTTCGGGGCAAAAAAAACGTATTGGGGCCAAAAGGGGGCCCAAAATGAAAAATGAGGTCACGACGCAGCAGTATGAGGTCAGGAGGGGCATAATACATTCTGGGGGGGGCAAAACAGTTTTAGGCCACAAGTGCACAATCACCCGTGTGGAGGTCACGGCGCAGCAGGAGGTCGGGCAGGGCACAATGACATTCTGGAGGCGCAAAACGTATTAGGCCACAGATCACAATCCACGTTAGGCCCAGGGGCGCGTAGGAGGTCAGGCGTGGCAAAGACATTCGGGAGGCGGCAAAAACTTATTAGGCCCACGAGTGCAAAAATCACACAGGTGGAGGTCCCGGGGGCAGCAGTATGAGATCAGGCAGGGGCCAAAATGACATTCTGGAGTGGCAAAAAAAATTTTGGGCACGAGTGGCACAATCAACAGTGTGGGGTCACGGCGGCAGAAATATAGATCGGGCAGTGGCAAAATGACATTCTGGGGGCGGCAAAACAGTTTGGGCCACGAGGGGCCAATCACACAGGTGGGGGGGTAAAGACAGCAGCCATGACCCCCCCGGCATGGCACAATGAATTCTGGAGGTGGCAAAAACGTATTAGGCCACAGGGGGCACAACACACAGGTGGATCACACACAGCAATGAGACAGGCGGGGCACAATACATTCTGGGGGGGCAAAACAGGGGGAAGCCACAGAATGGCAAAATGACGAAGCGGAGGTAACGGCGGAGCACATGAGGTCAGGCAGGGGCACAATACACAGTGTGGGGGGCACGGCAGGAGTCCACAGCGCATGAGGTCAATAGGGGCCCAAAATGCATTCTGGAGGGGCAAAACAGGGGGAACCCACAAGTGGCAAAATGACGGGAAGCGGAGGTCACGGGGGCAGCAGCATGAGGCACAGTGGCACAATGACACAGTGTGGAGGACATGGCAGCAGCCACAGCACGCGAGGCAGAAGTGGCCAAGACATGTGGATTCACGGCAACAGCAGCACGAAAGAGGTCATAGGGCACAATGACAGAGTTTTTGAGGTGGGGGCAATCCCAGTCCCGGGTAAAGATGGTGGTAGGCAGAGGGAGAAACTGGCAGCAGAGTGTGGCATCAGGGGGGTGGCGGCATCAGAATAGGGGCTGGGCAGAGTTTGAACCCAACTGACCCCTAAGGCATTGGTGGTGAAATCCTGGCCGACCCACGCCTATTCACTTGAAAAAGGGTCATCTTCCCACATTTCCCGGGGACAAGGGGTTTTCCCCTGGGGGTAACATGGCCCCCCGCACTGAACACCCCCTGTGCCCACTACGGCCGGCAGGCAGCTTTCCCTGCAAACTCGGAAAGGTGCGGCCACACATCCTTTTGGGCTCCCCCAGTAGCCCAGGGGATCTTTAACTGAGGGGCAGGTGCTGCCCAAAGTAGGCCCACAACCTGTTGGGTTCGGGGGACTGCTCCGGGTCCCTGCTGCTGCTGCTGGCAAACCCCTCCCCCGGGCGGGTGAAGGAACTGCTCATCATGACTCCAGACTTTAGGTTATACTGATGGAGCTGGTACTGCCCTACCCCCCCCCCCCCCTTCCCCCCAGCAGCCGCGGCAGTAAAACGGGCGCTGAGGAACCCCCCTCAGCCCGTCAGAGGGGGGGACGATGCCACACATAGCAGCGGCCAATGATTACGAGGTTTTTTTCCCTATAGTATTTGAGTTTGTTTCCCTCTCAATAGCGGGGGAAAAAGGCCCCCATTTTGGACCTAGCGAGGGTCCAATAGGGTGGAGAGCCAGAAGTCATCCCTCTCCCGGATGCGGACTATTGGGGCTGTCACTACCCAGGCAAATAAGCAGCTGCGGGCCATCTCACAAGTGACCCCCGAGGGCTCCCTGCCCCATTTCCACTGTATACTGCCACGGTGCTTGGGGGTCATCGCCTCGTCTTCCTCATCTCCATCCACCTCCCCCGCTGCTCTGCTCTCCTCTCTTGTCACCGGGGTAAAAAATCCACTCATTTTCACCAGACAACTTCTGCCCCCAATGTCCCCTCTTCCCCCATTCAGTCCCCACCGGATCTTGTGGCCCACAGATGTAGTCGCCACGTCCCCATCCCCTGCCCAGACTTTTTTTTCCCGATCTGTTCCAGAATGAGCGGGGAATGACGTTATTCATCCCGAGTCCGGCGACTGACAAATAAGTCGCCCCCCTGAAGGCCCAAAAAACGGCAGGGTCACGCATGACTCCCTGGTAACATCAAAGTTACCAGGGAGTACTTCTGTCTGCCGGGTCATCAAAAAATCTTAAAGGGCCCTTTCTCTTTTCATACAGGGGTCCAACATGTGCGGGCTGGAATTCCCGCGGGTGGAAACATCGATATCAGATTTTGGGGGGGCCTTCTGCCGCGCAACTCGAGGGGGGTGTTCCTGGCTTTACGAATGGATAAAGGCATGCACATTTTTCGGCCATTTTCAGAATTTTCGAAAACGGTGGAAGACTTCAGGGAAACCTTTTTACAACCAATTTAACACGTGCGCCATGCAGGGCCATGGGCCATCCCCCCTCGGGGCAGCGCGGGCCCATGTTTTTCCCATTTCCCCTCACCTGTTCCGATTTGCATTGGGCGGGAAAGCCAACCCTCGATTATTTGCTGCATGACGCGGAGCAGTTCCTCCCCTATGTGATTCGTTTGCCGAGGCAACCAGGTGAGACTGCGTGACCCGCTGTGCCCTACAATGGGTATGATGGAGCAGACTTGTGAGGGTGAAGGTGGTAGGGTGGAGGAGGGGAGGCAGACATTGCCAGGTCAGCATTTGACAACGTGGGGGAGAAAACGGGGTCTCCTGCCAAGTTGTTGGGGTCCGGGGTGGGGACATTCATCCCGTGGGCCAAAAAAACTGTACGGGGCCCCACCTATTTTAAACTCCCCGACCTCCCCGCTGCGTGCACCTTTGGAACAAACCGATAAGCTCAAGGGCGCCCCCCTTTGTTTTACATATTTATGAAGTGCTGGTACTCCCCTTTTTGGAAAAGAAATTACGGCTCGGAAATTCCATCCGGCTCGGGCCCAACATTTTTCTCTGAATGGTGCAAGTCCCCCATTTTGGGAAAAGGGGGGGACTGCAATACCCAAAACTTGGACAGGGCAGCGCTTTTGCACCTTGGATGGGTTGGACGCATACGTTGTCCTTTGCAATCGCCTCCGAAACGACGGCGGGGCCATGAGTACGAGGGGCAGGAGCAACTGGGGCCGGGGGATATTCAAAGAGAAACAGCTCCCTTCTGCCGAGGGGTGGACTTGACGGCTGCAATGGCATGGTGACTGGGCCTGCTGCTGCGCTGTTGCTGCGGGCAGGATGGACCCCCCATCTAGCCATTTCCCCACCACCCCCATGGTGACCGCATGTGTTACACAGGGGCCCCGGGGGCCAACGTTAGCCCCCCGGCCAGGCTTTACTTTCCCCACAGATTTACATAACCCATTTCGGTCCTCCCGGGGGTCTTTGCAAAAAAAATCCACCCGGGAGTATCGGATTTTTCCGCCAACGCTCCCCTGAGTGACTACTGCCGCCGCGCCTGCTGAGCCCCGGGCCCCTCTTTCTTGGAACCCCGAAGCGGGTTTTTTTACCCCATGCCCTTGGCTCCCCCCACACTGCTGCTATCCTGCTGGACTCACGGCCCCACACGACCCATTTTTCTGGCTGCCTGTGCCCGACCTCAAGCTGAGGCCCCTCTTCTCCTGACAATAAAGCCCTTGCCCACCCGGCCCCAAGTGGGTCGGGTAAACTCACTTTTTGGTTTCACCACGCTGTCCCCATCACCGGGCTTGGGATCCCAGGTACCTCTCACAACATGACTTCCCCTGCCACTTCCCATCTATATTAGCCGCCTACTGCAAGAAAACAGGCAAAATTGGCCCCATTTCTTGCTCCAAGTACTGCTGACTGCCCTCCTCAAAGTTATCCTCCCATATAGGCGCTGAGCCCAACCCCATAGTAGATCCTGGCTGAGGGAACTGGATGGGACAGAGGGGGTGAGGACAGGTAGGGCCCTGAACCCTCCCCGGGGATGCCAACTAATGGTTTTTGTTGAGGTTCCCACCGACTCTTGGCTGGGTTGTCAATTTCATCTGGGAGGAAGAGGATACCAGTCAAAAAAATCAAGAACCCTTTGGGGTTTTTGAACAACACACGGGGGCCCTGATGCAGGGCAGTTGTGGCCTCACCGGTGCCCCTGCGCGACGTCCCCTTGCTGTGCTGCGACCTGGGCCGTTTCAGGAATGTTTTTTGCCCCTGCACTCCAGTGCAGACCTGCCACCTCCTGTCCCCGACAACTGTTTGTTCAAAAAATACAGACACTTTTGATGATGATATCTGTAATGATAAAAATAAAACCCTTTTTTGCCCAAAAGAAAACCCTAACAACTTGGGGAACCCTTGGGTATAAATTTTCCTCCACAAATGGCCCGGGAAAAAAAATTTTCTTGTAGGGGTCGTTTAAAAAAAAACCGTGTGTTTTACTAAATTAAAAGCACAAAAGGCTTACTTAACCTTGGAAATGAAAACACAGAAAAATGTATATATTTTGGGGATTGAAAAAAAAGGTTTATTTTTGTCGCACACCCCAAAACAACCAAAAATTAACCCTGGATGTAAATTGCCCAAAGAATTTACCGCACAAAAGTAGCTTTGACTGTTCAATTGCGTGTTTTTTACCCAACCACAATAGATACAGTTTTAATTAACCTTTGCTTGTGAATTAGGCTACAGGAAAAATATATATTTTGGGGGTTTAAAAAGACGTTTTTTTTTTGTTAACACACCCGCAAAACAACGCTTAATTAACCCCTGGGTGTAAATTGCGCCAAAGAATTGGGGGCCCACAAAATAGTAGCTTTGTAGCGTTTACAATTTTGTTTTCACCCACACAAAAAAGAGATACAGTTTTAATTAACCTTTGCTGGAATTTTGGCTACAGGAAAAATTTATATATTTGGCGTTGAAAAAAAACGGTTTTCTTGGGGTCAGCACACCGCAAAAAACCCTTTAAATTTAACCCCCGGATGTAAATTGCGCCAAAGAATTTAGCCCCACAAAATAGTGCTTTTTAGCGGGGTTACAATTGCGTTTTTCTTCCCCACAACAAGAGATAATTGTAATTAACCTTTTTCTTGTGAATTAGGCTACAGGAAAAATGTATAATTTTCCGTTAAAAAGACAGTTTCTTGGGGGCAAAAACACCAGCAAAAAAACGCTTAATTAACCCCTGGTTAAATTTTCGAATAAATTGGCAGCCAAAAATGAATGGTATTTGTATTGTAAAAAAAGCTGTTTCTTTAAAAAATACAACAGGGAAATGGCTTAGATCCCCCCTTTGGGTATTGAATGTATATGCAGCTGCAGTGGACCCACTGGATTTTTAACCCAAAACCCCAAAAAAAATTTTAAAAAACATAAGAGAACAGTCTCGAGACAACGAGACACCCCACAAAATCGCTGTATAAAATCGTTCTTCAGTAAACAAAACACCGGGCAGCACCTTTCCCCGATAGCACAGTGAGAGGATTGAGCTCCCCGCGTCCGCCCGCACTTATATAGTCGGTGACGTCACAGAACCCCCGGGCTTTGATTGGTTCATCTCGACATGTCATGCAGGCTATCCTTCTTTCCCCCAATCTTTTTCCCCCGTACGCCTTGCTCGCAGCCTTTTATCAAACAAAACACACTTCTTCACCCGAAGTACCCCAAAGTTCGACTTCGTTCCGAACCGAAGTTTTCCTGAAATTCTAAACAAATTCCACTTCATTAGAATCAATTCGCCCATCTCTAATTACGAGAATCAATAGCATCTCTTGGAAATTTGTGTAAGTTCCAAGATGAGAACTTGTCTCATTTGTGCCAGTCATTGCAATTGGCCGGAAGTGTCAGGTAATGATTATAATTTAGCAAAAAGTTATACAATGTATTAGATACCTTGTTGAAATCCTATAGAATAGTCCCTTTACTATTTCTAAGTGAATAAGGTGCTCTCTACATTGACTACATTGACATTGACTGTTTCAGAAGCAAGGTAAAATCTGAGATCTTAGGTAAACAAAAGAAACAGGTGCACAACCTAACCCTGCAGGAACAGAAGGCTATCCCCTCACTGAAAGAAAAGCACGACATAATTATAAAACCTGCTGACAAAGGGGGTGCAATAGTCATGATGAACACCTCTGACTATATGCAGGAAGCGAACAGACAGCTGTCCAACCCCGCCCATTACTCCAAATTTGACAGTGATCCCACAGAGGACTTTATAAAACAGCTAAAGGATATGATCAAGAAGTTTCCAACTCAGGTCCAGCGGCAGGTAGAGGGGCTCATCCCAGCGGATCCCAGGCCGGGCTGCTTCTACATGCTCCCCAAGAGCCACAAAGATGGCAACCCTGGGAGGCCTATCATTTCTGGCATTGGGACACTGACAGAGAATATCTCAGGTTGGGTGGAAAATCTCCTAAATCCCGTGGTCAGAAACACTCCTAGCTACATCCAGGACACCATGAACCTTCTTAACAAACTCAGTGCCCTCGGTCCACTGCCAGATGGTACCATGCTGGCCACCATGGATGTGGAATCCTCGTATACCAACATTCCCCACAAGGATGGAGTAGAAGCATGCAGGACGCACCTGGAAAAACTAAATCTCCCAGCAAAACCAGTCACACAGCTCATACAGTTCATACTCAGCCTCAACTATTTCACCTTTGAAGAGGACCTATATCTACAGCGAATGGGAACTTCAATGGGGTCCAGATGTGCGCCCAGTATGTAAACCTCTTTATGGCTGAACTGGAAGGAGCATACCTATCCACATGCACCACCAGACCCATGATGTACCTCCGTTATATTGATGATATTTTTGTCATCTGGACTGCGGGCGAGGAGGCCCTACTTAAATTCCATAATGACTTCAATAACTTTCACCCCACCATCAACCTTAAACTTAGCTATTCAGAGAGCAAAATCCACTTTCTGGATACCACAATACACATCAAAGACCATCGGCTACTCACATCAGTATACCACAAACCTACAGACAGAACGGCCTACCTCAGAAACGACAGCTTCCACCCTAAACACACAAAACAATCCATTATATACAGCCAGGCTATACGGTACAATCATATTTGCTCCGACAAGACAGACCTGGACAAGCACCTCCTGGATCTGAGGACAAAATGTCTCCAATTGGGATATGTCAGGAAAACAACCTAGTCCGCCGGCCCACTCCTGGGTCGACGGCCTGACTTGGGGTGTATCTCGACGTTGTGCTGCCCCACGAGGTGCACAAGCCAGATACTGTTCCACTGTTAACCCCTGTCCACACGGGCCCAGGGAGACAAACAAGCTGACACCAGTTCTCTCGTTTGGTTATAAGGCCGGTCCGTTACCGACTTATAACAGGGCCAGGAACCAACCCTTGGGTAGCTATATATTATAGACCGAGTACTAGGCGTGTGAGGCCGATGATCAAGACAGACTAACTCAGATTAAAGTTTATAGATTTAATTAGCCTTGGAGGGCACACTAGACAAATATATACAAAAGGATAATAATATACAGGTAAGAGTCAGAGGTGCACAAACAAGTATGGGTTACAGACAAAAGGCAGTTAAAATGGGTCAAGTTACCTTTGGCCCACAATGGGGGGCGTATGTGGCCTGGCTTCTGGGTGTGGATGGTCCTGGAAATGCTCTTAGGTACCCCCCTCCATGGATCAACCGTGGAGCCAACCTAGGCTCCTGCTTATATCTGTGAGGGGACAGCCCACGTGGCAGCCCCCTTACACGCCCCCACACACCCCTGGGACAGTCTATGAACTCCTCCCACTCAGGTCATGCAGTTTCTGATACAAACACAAAAATGGACTATAACGCGGCGGGGAATTGGCACAGAACCGAGCCGGTAGAACCATCAGAACTGGCTGGACCTACCCTACGCACGGGTACCAGATATCCCTATCTTATGGACTCCCGGGGTTCAGTTCTGGATATCTAGGTCCCCAGGAGCCCCAGAAAACCGAGAGTGGTGGCTATGTGGGCGGGGAGTTCCATATTTTGAGATATGAACTCGCCATTGACCAGTTATGAGTGGATCGCCTACAAATCTATATGAAATATCGGAGACGACCCGGCTAGGTTGGATTAATTGAAGTCTTTGAAGCTTGGGAGTTTGAGGTATCATATGTCTTGGTGCTAATTATTGGAAATGAGGGTTCTTTTGAGGTATCCAGATGTCCTGCTGTGCGAACATCCTATGGAGAGAATTTACAATGGGTCTTGGCTGTGCTGATTAACATGTAAAGTAATCTTTAATGGGGCTCTCTTTGAGATCTGACTAGATGAGGTTGGAGAGAGGACTCATATTGAGTCAATTTTCTTCACAGGATACAAACCAAAAGTGACTGACAATCAAATCAGCAAAGCAGCAGCCATCAACAGAGACAATCTACTTACATACAAAAGACCCAGAATGAAGAACGAGTGCCCCTAGTTGTCACCTACAACCCACAGCTCGAGATCCTACAAAAGATTGCCAAGGAACTCCAACCTGTGCTACATAGGGACAACAGACTCAAAGACATATTCCCAGTCCCCCTCTACTTTCCCTTCGGCAACCACCAAACCTGTGGCATATTAATGTCCAGAGTGCACTGAAGGCCCCTACTGAAAATGGCACCTTACCCTGCCAGCAGAACAGGTGCAAGACCTGCAGGCACATCCACACTGCTGACAGTGTAACTGTCACAGAATTAGAGGGACAAGTACATTAGAGGGACATTTTTCTGCAGGTCTTCCAATGTGGTGTATCTGATCATGTGTGCGCAATGTCCAACCACAGGCCTTTATGTGGGAGAAACAGGGCAGAGACTCAGCCAGCGCATGAATTCACACAGATTCACCATTAACAACAACAGAACAGATCTCCCAGTGGCCGCACATTTCTCCGGAGATGACCATTGTCATCAAGATTATGATTTTAATGGGACATTTTAAGACGCAGAGGAAAAGAAAGGAGTGGGAATTTAAATTAATGCAAAAATTTCAAACTCTGCAAAATGGGTTAAATATCCATGCCAGCTTTATGTCAAACTATGTGTGAACTGTGAGAGCCACAAATTACACCTGATGGCTAAGAGATAAGACGAAGAATTACTGACCCCTCCGTCATGCCTCACAATTTTCCAGATTGTTGATTTCTTGACCTGTTGTAAAATGACTTGTCTGCTTATATTCCATTTTGTTATTTTTAAGAATTCTAAGATCCTTTGAAGGTCCATGTCTTTTGTGTATAAAAAGTCTGTAAATTTTCAGTTCTTGTATAAAATCATGTCCGAAGAAGGGAGCTAGTACTCTCGAAAGTTCACCATCAAATATATTCAGTTAGCCTCTAAAAGGTATTGCCTGATTTCTTCACTCTTCTACTACTTTCTATGGCTAACACGGTACAACATTATACTACTAAGGAGCTCTCTGTGTGGCTTTCTCTCTCAGCATTGAAGACAAAAAAGAATGTTTTGTTAGTAACTGTAAATAAGGTTGGAAAAATACACAGGTCCATCGAGTCCAGCCTATGACCCTACAATGTTGATCGAGAGGAAAGCAAAAACCCTATGGGGCGGATGCCATTTATCCTATACAAGAGGAAAAATTCATCCGGACTCTGAATATGGCAATCAAAATAATTCCTGGTTCAATATGCGATCTCCATAATTTATCCACATTAAACCTAATTTGCCATTTTTCTGCCACAGCCTCCAACTTCACTAAAGTCATTCCGTTGTAATGGGTGTGTTGATCTACTGTTTCCTTGATCTCATCTCACTAACTATTATTATTTATTTTCGAGCATCATTACTTCCAGGGCACTGTACAAGCCAAGGGTTTCAGGTACATAATATGACAAATTCAATAACCCTGAGTGACGCACTGACACAGAAGGAGAGAGAATCCTGCCCGCGAGCGCTTACAATCTACAATGGAGATGGGAAGACAGAAGATGAGGGACGGAGCGGTGTCTGTTATGGAGTAATAAATAAGGAGAATATGCCGTGAAACACAAATATTCTTTTTGCGTTTTTATGAATATTTTTAATTCTTTATATCATAGAACAATCTTCGCCAATATTGCTATATTCAAGCATTAGCTGAAATTTATGTACTTCTCACATAGACATAATGAAGATTCAAGAAAATGTTATGGAGTAATGGCAGAAGGCTTATCGTAAGTTGTAGGCTATCTTGAAGAGATGGGTTTTCAGGTTGCAGTTGAAACTAACAAAGGTGGGGCAGAGTCTGATGTGTTCTGGCAATGAGTGCCAGAGTATGGGGAAGCATAAGAGAAGTCTTAGAGATGGTTGTGTGAGGAGCTGATGAGGAGAGCAGAGAAGGTGGTCTTGTGAGGAGCAGAGGTTGCGTGAGGGCAGGTTATGTAGATCCTTATTGCTCAGAGAGTTCAGTTCAAGCTGCTAACCATGACATATGAGTAGCCAGTGAAGAGATTGGCAAAGAGTATTGAGGAGAGAGGTGGATCAGTCAAGAAATCTGGAAATACTTTTCAGGTGAAGGCAGCAGGAGGTGGTCAGGGCTTGGATGTGTGGTTTGAAGGACAGGGCAAAGTCGAGGCTTATCTCAAGGCAGCAGACTTGTGGGCTTGGGGAGAGTGTGTAACCATTGACAGTGATAGGTCGGATAAGGAGGTGGAGTGGGATGGGGCAAAGATGATGAAATATTGAGTTTGAGAAAGTGGGAGGAGAAGAAGGTAGATATAAAAGATAGACATTTTGGGATCCTAGAAAGCAGAGTTGATATCTGGGCCAGAGATGTAGATTTGAGTGTTGTCAGCAAATAATTGGTACTGGAAGTCATTTGATGCTATGAGTTTGCCAAGGGTATAGAGAGAGAAGAGTAGTAAGCTCTCAGACGCAAGTGGCCTCTGAGCTTTGAGTGTCATCAGCAGTTGCAACAGAGATGCCTCTCAAACTATTTATTTCCCATATCAGACCATAATTTGTTTACTTTCTCTTCCCTCCTTCTGGCAACTGACCCTCCAGAACAGAAACTAACATACATTCGCAGAATCCTCCAAAGCGTGGATCCTCAAACTCACGCTTGACTCCTTCTACCTCTCTCCATCATATCCACACTTTAAAGAGTACCTATCACCTTCAGACAAACCTCAGGAAGTAACAGGAGACTAAAATACAAACACTGTCTCAAATATGCTTCATTAGGAAAACCAAAGCATTTAACCTGTATTTCAGTTTTTAAAAAAGCGCTGGCCCTTTAAGACAGTTCTGAAGTCGGGCCAAATCCGCACATGACAGCTTGATGGATGACAGTTGTAAGTTCCTGAGCTGGGAGAGTCCACAGTGCAGAGGGAGTCTGTAAGTCTACATCATGTGCACACCAGCAGCAGTTAAAGGGGTTGTCTCACTATGAAGATTATAGTTGAAAATGTGGGGACCAAAAATCTAAGGATGTACGTCCTTGGTTACTATTGGCAAAGTGCTACGGTTTTAGAGAACGGGCTGGTTTACATGTGCTTAGCAACGGTGTTTGTTTACTGGTCAGGGAAGCATTCCGTCCTGCCCAGGTCGTGCACATGCAAAGGGAAGGCAGTTAAGAGGAGGGGCAGGGATGTGTGTATTGGCAGGCAAGGAGGAGGAACAGTGAGAGGACATGCAGGTGGGTTGTGTGTATTGTAACCTCTTCACTGCTTCTCCTCCTTGCCTGCCAATACACACACATCTCTGCCCCTCCTCTTAACTGCCTTTCCTTTGCATGTGCACGACCTGGGCAGGACAGAATGCTTCCTGAGCAGTAAACAAACACCGTTGCTAAGCACATGTAAACCAGCCCGTTCTCTAAAACCGTAGCACTTTCCCAATAGTAACCAAGGACGTACATCCTTAGATTTTTGGTCCCCACATTTTCAACTATAATCTTCGTAGTGAGACAACCCCTTTAAGGATGCCTGTGTGCTATGCAGGAGGAGGCTGAAGCAACAGGTAAACTGTCACACTGTTTCCTAAGGCTCTGTCTCCACTGCACAGTGAAAAAACGACTGTAATCATCTCCCATAGATGTAAAAACCGTCCTGCTGTCTACACTGAGCTTTTTACTGCTGGTTTTTTTTACTGGTCGTCTTTTGCAACATGCTCTAAAAAACGCCAGAGCCGGGCAGAAAAGTTACTACAGGAGTCTATGGAAAGCGCCGGACGTCTCTTGGCGTGTTTTCCATGCGTTGTTTGCCGCGATTTTTCAATGTAAACCCACCCAGGAGACCCAAGTCCTACCTATAGTGGGTGTTAATAAAAGTTATACCTTATCAAATTTGCATACAAGTGTCCGATGTGTCCTTGTTTGTACCGTTCGTAATAAAATGCTCATGCTTTGGTTGCTAACGATTTTTGTGCAAATTCATATTTTTTTAGCTAAAAATACGTTTTTTTACAGATTTTGGCGCTAAAATACTTTTCTTTACATATTTTGGCGCTAATAAAGTTCTCTCGCTTCTGATGCTAAAAATACGTTTTTATACGGATTTTGGCGCCAGAATCCGTTTTTTTACGGATTTTGGCGCTAAAATCCTTTTCTTAACATTCTGGCACTAATAAAGTTATCTCGCTTCTGATGCTAAAAATACGTTTTTTCATGGATTTTAGCTCTTCTAAAGCTAACTTCCTTTTGTTGTTAAAAATAATTTTTTTTACAGATTTTGGAACTAAAATACGTTTTTTTTATGAAATTTGACGCTAATAAATTTATCTTGCTTTTTTTGGCAAAAATACACTTTTTTTACGGATTTTAGCGCTATTAAAGTTATCTTGCTTTTGTCGCTAAAAATCCTTTCTTACAGATTTTGGAGATAAATTTATTAGAACCAAAATCCGTAAAAACCCACAAAAGCCATACAAAAACGTATTTTAGTAACCAAAGTGAGATAACTTTAATAACGCCAAAATCTGTAAAAAAAATTTTTTATTTTAGTGACAAAAGCGAGATAACTCTATTAGTTCCAAAATCTGTAAAACGACTGCAAGATTCCATATAAATGCAATAATGTGCTTTCTATCCCCTATTGTAGGGCGGAGTTACATCCAATGGCTTAATTTATGCAGACATTGAAATCCAGAAGACAAGCAAAAAACGCAGGTAAAAAACACGCCAAAAAATGCAAATCGCAGCAATAAACGGCCGTTTTTTCAGCTGCTTTTAACAGGCAGGGGACAGAAAACTTAGTTTTCAATATTTGGCTTTCAGGTCGTTTTTTGTCCAATGCAGTGTAGACATAGCCTTAGTGTGCAGTGACTGCTATACAGTATAAAGTGAGAGACTCAGCAACACCCAGCACAGTTGGTATCTCCCAACATAATGATAGGGAACTCCAGAGTTACAAAGTGAAAGTAAAACCTGTTTCCCTATAAAACGGAAGTAAATCCTCTGGTTTGCTAATGACATGTATTGAAAAAAAGTCTTATAATTTCATCTACTATCAATTCTAGGTGCTTGTGTGGAGGGGATAGGTGCTCTTTAAGACCATGACACAGCCACTGCATTCTGCAACACAATTGCATCCGCTCTTGACTCATTTGCACCTATCATGCACAATAGAATTTGCCAAATCAATGGACACCCCAGCACACAGAGCTGACAAAAAATGTATAGTCATACAGTTACCAAATAACACCGCTACACCAACCAGAATCACAGGCTAATAGTGCCAATGTCCTACTAAGACCACATATCACCAGCACATAGTGACTGAATACTGCGACACCGTGACCACATATCACCAGCATATAGTGACCGAATACTGCGACACCGTGACCACATATTGACCGTATAATGCTGTCTCTCCTTGACCACATATCACCAGCACATAGTGACTGAATAATACAAACTGACCATTATGGAATGCAAACTATTATACTACAACTAATATTACCGGCATACAGTGACCATACAGTGGTGGATAGATACCAGCTGTACACAGGCTCTGCAGACATATAATCGATTACAGTAAAGTTACATCCAGGCACTTACAGGAGACATCTATAAAGAGCTGTTCTCTTTCTCTTCTTCTCCATCTGTCCCACTCTGCCATGACATTTTTCCTGGCCTCGACTCTTCACTGTAGAATATACAAAACAAACGTCTTAGACTCCTCACTTTATCAGCACTAGATGCCTCTGTAGCCAGGTGATGCCCCTGTAGCCAGTAGAAGCCCCCTATAGCCAGGTGATGCCCCCCTGTAGCCAGCTGATGCCCCCCCTGTAGCCAGTAGATGCCCATGTAGCAAGTAGATGCCCCTTGTAGCCAGTAGATGCCCATTGTAGCCAGCTGATGCCCCCCATGTAGCCAGTAGATGCCACCCTGTAGCCATTAGTTTCCCCCTGTAGCCAGTAGATGCCCCTGGTAGCCAGTAGATGCCCCTTGTAGCCAGCAGATGCCCCCTTGTTAGCAAATAGATGCCATCTGTAGCCAGTAGATGCCCCCCTGTAGCCAGTAGATGCCCCCCTGTGCCAGTAGTTTTTTGGGCCCCCTTATATAGCAGTAGATCCCCCCTTGTAGCCAGTAGCATTGCCCCCCTGTAAGCCCAGTAAATTGCCCCTGGGAGCTAAGTTATAAAATAAAAAAAAAATGACCTCGCTATGGTCCCCGCATCCAGGTCCGGGAGCTGCATCACGCCGCTTACACTGTCACGCAGATCCCAGGGATCTACTCGGCCGGCAGAGCTACCGACTGAGCAGATCCCAGCGTCGCAGTGGGCACGGTGAAAGCCGTGCTCCCCCTGCGATGCTGATAAAGGGGAGGAGGCAGGATGGGAACGATCCTTCCCGCCTCCCCCCCCTGTATCAGCAGCTGCACAGCGAGTGCAGAGTCAGCGAGTGACTGCACGGCTGTTATAAAATGGCTGCGCAAAGCCAGGGGCTAACCTCTGGGCGGGCGAGGCGGGCGGCGCCCCCCTCGGGTGAGAGGAGCCTTGGCGCCCCGGGCGATCGCTCGCCTCACCCGCCCCTAGGAACGTCCCTACCGCAGAGCTACACTGGAAGAAAACCCGCTGCACAGAAGACTTTCACACATACATACACTCAAGTTCGAGTCTGCACTTACTTATGCCAAACAGGATTACTTTGCCTCTCTCCTATCTTTTCTGTCTCGCAATGATGAGGTAATGTTGATCAATTACAAGTTATCACCCATGAGATGATTAGATACAGTAGCTCAGTAGGGAGTATCACACACAAATGGCTAAGATGCAGTATCACATGAGAGGTTTAGATACATAGAAATTTCATATGGAAATAGGGTAGATTTACAGCTTCACAGACAGTAACACATACAACAGCCCTAGATACACCACTCTGCTGAGTGTATCGAAGTATCACACATGATAGGCTTAAATACATTAGCTTAACTAACGATATCACATATGAAGGTGTTGGATACACAGTTGAACCGACAGCAATTCTTATTATAGGCTTCCATGCAGCAGCTCTGAAGACTATGTCACCCATTATAGATTTTGTTATGTTATAGGTATTACATGTAAGGATTAAAAACACCTGCTCAGAACACAGTATCATACATGAAAGGATTAGCTACCAACTCAAAACACAGTTGGGCAGATTAATCAAGGCAGTTGCTCCAGAATATATAGGCAGTTTAGAGTGAAATGAAAACATATTCCACGTAAACAGGTGCCTAGCACTTTACCTGTGCATGATAGGTGGGTAAACTTATTTGAAAGGAAATATATTAGGGGCAAGTTTATTAGTGAATGAAAAAAAATTTTTATTAATCCACCCCTAAACAAGTGCCTAGCACTTTACCTGTGCATGATGGGTGGGGAATAGAGATGGGCGAATTTCTCAAAAATTCGGTTCGGTCACTTCGCCGAATTTCCCAACAAAAATAAATTGGGTCCGAATTACTTTGGCACGAATCGCTTTTTAAAAAACAGCTATTTCCAGGCTGGCACAGAGCCTGCAGGGTGCTGTTAGAATTTTGTGCCATGCTTAATTATCCCAGGAGGGAGCTTGGTTTTTGGTCTTCATACAATGTTGTGTTTTTAGTATGACACGCCCCATGGACTGCCACCGCTTTTTAGAATCGCTTCACTATAAAATTCCCCTGGGCACTTAAGAGGCAAAATGACCAAAAAAAAAACAAGCGGGAATATTGCCCGATAAAGTCATGCCAGCGGAAAGCTGGGAAAAAAACAAGCTGAGAGCTCAGGTGGCAAACATTAGTGCAGAGTGTGGAGGTGACGGCGGCAGCCACAGCAGATGTCAGAAGTGGCACAAAAGACATTCTGGAGGGGGCAAAAAACAGTAATAGGCCACAGAGTGGCACAATGACAGTGTGGAGGATACGGCAGCAGCCACAGCAGCAGCATTTAGGTCAGAGAGTGGCACAATTTAATTTGCAGGTGGCAAAAAAAAAAACAGGAGTAGGCCACAAAAGTGGCACAATGGGCACCAGTGTGGAGGGCACGGCAGCAGCAGCATGAGGTCAGGCGTGGCACAATGGACATTCTGGAGGTGGCAAAAAACTGGAGTAGGCCACAGATGGCACAATGACTGAGAGTGGAGGTGACGGCGGCAGCAGCAACAGCAGGTGGTCTGTGAGTGGCACAATGACACAGTGTGGATGTCATGGCAACAGCAGCTGCAGCAAGAGGTATAAAGTGGCACAATGTCAGAGTGTGGGAAGGGTGGCAATACCGTCCCTGGTAAAGATGGTTTGGGGGCAGATGGAGAAAACTGTAGCAGATTTTAGGTTGGCATCAGGCGGGTGGGTGGCGATCAGAAATAGTGGCTGAGGCAGGTCGTTTGACCCAGACTCATTTCTCACAGTTTGGTTGAGGCGTTCATGGCTGATGTAGTTGACGCTAAGGCATTGGGTGTGTGGAAATCCTGGCCGACCCACGCCTGATTCATCTTGAAAAAGGTCAGCGTTCCACTTTTCCCGGGGAACAAGGGGTTCTCCGGGGGGGGTAACGTGGCCCCCAGACTGAACACCCGCTTGTGCCACACTCTGGCCCGGGGGAAAGACGCTTACCCACTGCAAACTCGGAAAGGGTGGGCCACCTTTTTCAGTTGGTTTTGCCCGTAGCCAGCGGATCTTCTTACGGGGTGGAGAGTGCTGCCCAATTTGGCCACCCCCTTTTGGTTAAGGGGACTGCTCCAGGTTGCTGCTGTGCTGGCGATCCCCTTTTTCATAGGCGGGTGGGAAGCTGCTCATCAGTGATCCGACTTGGGGTTTTGTGCTGATGGAGCTGGTACGTCCTACCCCCAGCTTCCCCAGCAGCCGCGGAGTAGTCTGAGTGCTGGGAACCCCCCGGTCGAAATGTCGGGAGGGCGATGGCCCCAAAGGGGAAGGGGCCCAAAAAACTGATCGGAGGATTTCCCCCTATAGTATTTGGTTTTCCTCCCTCTCAGTAGCTGGGAAAAAGGTCCATTTTGGCCCGGTAGCGGGGTCCAATGGGGGGGACCCAGAAGTCTTTCCTTTCTGCCGGATGCTGCTATTCGGCGGTAAAATACCCGGAAATTTCAGCATGTGCGGGAATTCCCAAAAAGTGACTCCGAGGGGCCTCCCTGCCCCCATCTAAAACTGTTATTGCCACGGTGTTTGGGGGGCCCCTTTTCCTCGTTTTCCTATTCTCCCTTACCTCCCCCACCTGCTCTGCCCCTCCCTCCCCTTTGTCATTGGGGTAGAAAACCACTCATTTAAACCAGACATTGTTTTCTGCTCAATGTCCTCCCCCTCCTCTCTCCATTTCAGTCCCCCCCGGACTCTGTGGCCACGGATGTAGTCCCCCACATCTCCAGCCCTTTGCCGCGTTTTTTTTCAGCATCTGTTCCCAGGAAGAAGCAGGGAATGACGTCATTTCATCCCGCGTTTGTGATGACAAGAAAAAGTTTGCCTCCTCGAATGGCCTCAGCAAAGGCGGGGTGTCAGCAGGGTCCCCATGGTGACTTCAAAGTTACACAGGGGAGTACCCCTGTCCGCCTGGTCTAAAAAAAATCGTTAATGGCCTTTCTCTGTTCTACAGTAGTCCAACATGGCGGGCGGGAAAATTCCAACGGGGGGAAACATGCATATGAGGTGTTGGGGAGGCCGTTCTGTGCTGAAATTTGGGGGGTGTTCCGGTTTTTGTAGGAATGGGTTGAAGTGCATGCACGTTTTCTGGTCTTTTTTGAATCTTCTGAATCGGGGGAAAAGATTCAGGAACCTTTTCAAACCGATTAAAAACCAGCGATGCAGGGCCATGGACCATCCTCCTCGGTGCAGCGCGGAAACCATGTTCCTCCCATTGTCCGTCCATGGTTCCGATTTGCAGTTGGCGCGAAAAAACACAAATCGATTTTTTTGTGACGCGGAGCAGTGTCCCCGTGTGACTTTTTGCCGGGTAAGCCAGGTGTAAAAACGCGTGAAAACCGCTGTCCCCTACACATTTGGTTTGATGGAGCATATTGTGGGGGCTGAGATGGTGGTGGTGGTGGAGGAGGAGGGGAGGCGGACATTGGCGCGGGAGCCGAAATTTGACAACGTGGAGGGGGAAAAGGGGCATCCCCTGTCCAAGTTTTTGGGGTGTGCCGGGGGCAGGAAGACATTCCCCAATGGGCCGTAAAGGACTTGTATGGCCCTGCCCGTAGTTACAGCTCCAGACGTCCGCGCGCCGTGAAACCTTGGAACAAACGTAAGCTCAAGGACGGGCCCTCCCTTCTTTTACATATTTATGAAGTGACTAACCAAACGTAAAAATAGCCGGGTAATGTAACGGAAATACCCCCCTAAAGAAAATAAAAGGGTAACCACTCTGACAATAAAAAACCCCCAAAAAACGGGGGAACCCCCATAAAGAATGTACAAAACTTTATTCAAAATTTTACAAAAATTAAAAAAATGACATCACCAACAAATATACCATAAAAACCATCCCCCCGTTTAAAAAATGCAAAAAAAAACAAAAAGCCGGAGGTCTGGGGTCACGTAAAAAAAAAATTTTTGTGGAAATAATATGAAATAGAAAACAACCCGCTTAGTTAGTATTAAAAAAAAACAGAAAATGTATACGTTGGGAAACCCGAAATGACTTTACCGTGAAGGAGGAATCCGAGTAAAAATAGAAAAACCGTGACGCTAGACCTCCATGCAACCCCGCGGGGTTTTTCACTGAGTTTCCCTAAAGGAACAAACCGATGCTCAAGGACTGGCACTTTGTTCTACTATTTATGAAGTGTGGTCTGCCTTTTTGGAAAAAATTTACGGCTTGGAAATCTCCATCTGGGCTGGCAAAAGCCATTTAGTTCTCTAAGGTGCGGGTCCACCATTTGGGAAAAGGGAGGGACTGCAGTACCAACAACTTGGACAAGGCACGGTCGCTGTGCCCCTTAGGAGGGTTGGACGCATATGTTGTCTTTTGCAATCCCCTCGCTGAAAAAAATGCTGGGCCATGAGTAGGGGAGCGGGGAGCTCTGGACCGGGAGATGATGTAAAGAAAACAGCTCCCTTCTGCGAGGTGGTGGAGCCTTGACTGGCTGCAAGGCCGCGGCCCCACTCCCCCCTTGCTGTGCTGTGGCGGGGGGAGGGGACCACCACATCGGGCCCCACTTTTTTCTCCCAGGCCCCGGATGGTGACGCTGCATGTGTTGCCCACAGGGCCGTGGTGCAAGTTAGCCCCCCTGGCCACGCTTCACTTTCTCCCCAAAAGTTCTACATATACCCATATTCGGCGCCCCCCCGGTGTCTTAGCAAAGAATTGCCCCACCCCCGAGTGCTGTTTTCCCCGCCAAGCTTCGCACTGAGTGATACTACAGCGGCTGCTCGCTGACCCCCTGTGCGCTATTTTTCTTGGCCCTGCAAGGGGGGTTTTCATCCGGGCCCGCTTTTTGCTCCGGCCCTCCACTGCGCTACCCTGTGACTTACGGCCCAAACCCACTTGTGGCTGCCCCGCTCCCTGATGCGCAAGTGACGCCCTCTTCTCCTGTGATGATAAAGCCCTTGCCTCCCCGGGCCCCCAAAGTGCGTTCGGCTCATCATCATCTTTTGTGTTTATCGTCATGCTGTCCCTCACCAGTCTTGGGTTGAGGGCTGCCCCCTCAAAAACATGACCTCCCATGTCATCTAACATTATATTTTTGCCGCCTTGCAAGAAGAGGGGATTTTGGGCCCCCAATTTTTTGCTCCCCAAGTAGCTGCTACTCCCCCTCCTCAATTTTTTCTCCTCGCTATTTAGTGGCGCTGAGCCCTTTCCACTGTAGATCTCTGGGTGAGGGAACCGAAAATGGGACAGAGGCGGGTTGAGGACATGCCCCCAAAAAAGGGGTTTTGTTTGACGTTCCCACCCACTCTTGGCTGGGGGGGGAGATGTCTCGGGAGGAAGTGGGACCAGTCAACCAATCAAAAATTTTGGGTTGTAGTCGTACAGGGCCGCTAGTGACCAGCGGCGTTGGGGCTTAGGGGTGACCCCCCCTGGACCGGGCCCCCGCGTGCGCGCCCCGGGCCGCCCCAGGAATGTTTGTGCCATGCCCTCGCAGGGCAGAGCCTGCCCCTCCTGTTGGGCAATTTTGTTCTAAAATTTACAGAACCCGTTTGATGAAGATATTGTATTTTGATAAATTTCCACCCTGTATTTGACTCCAAATGAAAAAAAAAAAAGTAAAAAAGCTTGGGTAACCCTTGGAATATATTGCGTCCACAAATGGGCAGGAAAAATTGACTTTTATGTGCCTTTAAAAAAAAGTGTATTTTTACTGAAAAAAGAAAAACAGGCTTAATTAACCTTGGATATGATTGTGTACAGAATTTCTTCTGTGGCGGTGAAAAAAAAGTTTCTTTTAGAGTACAAACTGCAGAAAAATTTTCTTTGTTAACCCCTTTGGGTGTAAATTTCGCAAAAAGTATTGAGCAGCCAACAATTACCGCTTTTTTAGGTGTTCAATGGCGGGTTTTTTTCACTAAAAAACAAGAGGAAAAAATTGTTTCCTTCGCTTGGAATTATGCTACAGGAAAAATTTATTTTTTGGCGGGGAAAAAAAAACGGTTTTTTTTAGTCCCACAGCAGGAACAAAGTTAAATTTAACCCCGGGTGAAAAATTTGGGAAAAGAATTGAGAACAAAACTTCCAGCTTTGTAGCGTTTCAATGGCGTGTATTTTACGCTACCAAAAGAGGAAAAATTTTTAAATTAACCTTCGCTTTTTGAATTTTTCTACAGGAAAAAATTTATTTTTTGGCGGTTTAAAAAAAACGGTTTCTTTTTGTAACCCCAGCAGCAGAAAAAACGCTTAATTAACCCCCGGATGTTTTTTGGGAAAGAATTGAGCAACAAAAACTACAAGCTTTGTAGCGTGTTACAAAAGGGGTATTTTTGTACACAAAAAGGGAAAACTTTTAATTAAAACCCTTTGCTTGGGGAAAATTTTGTACAGGAAAAATGTATTTTTTGGGGGTGTTTTAACGGTTTCTTTTAGTCACCCCAACAGCAGAAAAACGCTTTAATTAACCCCCGGAATTTTTAAATTGAGCAAAAGAATTGGCAACCCAAAAACTCGACTTTTTGGTGTTCAAGGGTTATTTTCGCTAAAACAAGGAGGAAAATTTTATTTAACCTTGGTTTGAATTATGCTCAGGAAAAAGTATTTTTTGGCGGTGAAATTAAAACAAAAATAAAAAATAAAATATTTAAAAAAAAAATATATATATATAAAAATATATAAAAATATAAAAAATACAAAACAAAAAGAAAGAGTTTCACCTACTAAAACAGGAGGGCAGTGAAGAGGCACTAAGAAGCTATAGGGAAAAAAAAAATAAAGTGTGTAAAATAAATAAGGAAGCAAAAATGGAACGGGAAAAACATATTGCTATAGAAAGTAAAAATAAAACCCCAAAATTTTTTTAACTTATAAATAGTAAAAGATTAAAACAGAAAATGTTTGGGCCCCTTTTAAAAATACGGGGAGAGACCAGGTAGAGGAGATGAGAAAAAAAAGCAAACAGTATTAAACACTTTTTTTTTTTCCCCCTGTATTTACCGAGGAGGAAATGAGCTTCCTGTTGAAAGAGGGATGAGGTAAAAAAATTTTCCCAAAAAAAAAGTTTCTTGTCTAACCCCCGGAAGAAGTGCAGCTCCACCTTAGGAAAAATTAAATAGACAAACCCCGGTCAGTGGCATAACCCCCGTGTCCTAAGAGTTAAGTGTGTCAAAGTAGGCCCCTTTTTTAATTTTTGGACTGTTAAAACGGGGGATGTCCAAAGGATTGGCGCTGCAAAGGGGGTGCCTTTTTTAAAAGGGGTCAAAAAAATGATCCAGGAAAAAATATAGGCCGGGGAAGCTTAAAACCCCTTTTTGTAGGTAAAATGTTTGAAGTTTTTCTAGAGATGCTACCCCGGGGGTATCTCACTGAAAAAAAATGTATAATGCGTTCGCATGGGGGCATGAAGGTCGGTCCTTCAGCTAAATTTATCGCTTCTTGGGAAGTCGTGCTAGACTGGATGGGGGTGGGCAGGATGTCATTATCTAGATTTTTCTAAAGCATTTGATGGGTTTCCACATTTAAAGGTTTGGTAATAAAATGAGAATGTTGGATGGGGGAAAAATTTTGGCAACATGGGTAGGCAATGGCTCATGATAGAAAAAAAGGGTGTAATTAACGGTACATATCAGCTGGATCCTGTTACTGGGGGGTACCACAAGGGTAAATTTTGGGCCCTATCCTCTTTCATTTTCATTTAAAGATTTAACAGGGGTTTCCAGTAGAATACGATTTTGCAGCGATACTAAACCCGTAAGAATCAAACCAATAGGGATAATGTTTATTACAAAGGGACCCGGGGTAACTTTTGGGGGCCTGGGAGGGAAAAAGGCGTGAGGTTTAATACAGATAAATGCAAGGTTATGCACATGGGGAGAAAAATCCATTTCATGATTACATGTTAAATGGAACAAAACTGGGGAAAAGTGCATGGAGAAAGACTGGGAATCTAGTGGAAAGTAAATAACTGTAGCGCCAGTGTAGGCGCAGCTGCCCCGGGCTAATAGGGTCTGGGGTGGGGGGCATGAGGGACATGAGAGAAATTTTTCCATTATACAAGTCACGGTTAGACCAAAACCCTGGAAAAATTGGTACAGTTTTGGGACCAGTGCCAGGAAAGACATTGTAGGTTCAACAGGACAAAGGGGGCAACAAAAATAATAAAAGGACTGGGTGGATACGTACCCAGAAAAAATTAGAAAATTAGGGTTATTTGTTTAGAGAAAAGACGGCTTCGGAGGACATAAAAATATGTTTAAAAAACATCAAAGGTCAAATTTTGAGATCTCTCCCAAATTTATTTAACCCAGGGGGTTTCTGAAAAGGGGGGGATCCTTAGTCTTTAGGAGGAAAGTTTCTCATAAATTTGAAAGGAATTCTTTACTGTAAAAGCAGTAGCGTGGAAATTTTCTGCCCGAGGGACTTGTCTGGTGAATTCAATAACGGAGTTCAAAAATGGTTTAGAGATTTCTGGGCGTAATAATATAACAAGTTTAAATGTCTAGGTTCAGGAGAGGGGTCATTGATCAGGGATATTTCTGATTGCCAGATTGGGGCGGGGAAGGAATTTTTCCCTTAAAAAAGAGGACAATTGGGGTTTTATCATTGGGGGTTTTTTGCCTTCCTTGGATCAAAACCCTGCATAGCAGGCTGAACTGGATGGAGTCTTGTCTTTTTTTCGGGGCCCTTTCAAATATGAAAATATGAAATAAACGTTTCTTTTAGTCAACATCAGCAGAACAATGTTAATTAAAACCCCTGGATGTAAATTGCGCAAAAGAATTGAGCAACCAAAAACTACGAGCTTTGTAGCGTATTACAATGGCGTGTATTTTACGCTACACAACAAGAGGAAAACTTGTAACTAACCTTTGCTTGTGAATTATGCTACAGAAAAAATGTCTTTTTTGCCGGTGAAAAAGACGGTTTATTTTAGTCACCACAACAGCAGAACAACGCTTAATTAACCCCTGGATGTAAATTGCGCAAAAGAATTGAGCAGCCAAAAATTTCCAGCTTTGTAGCGTGTTACAATGGCGTGTATTTTACGCTACACAACAAGAGGAAAACTTGTAATTAACCTTCGTTTGTGAATTATGCTACAGGAAAAATTTATTTTTTGGCGGTGAAATAAACGGTTTCTTTTAGTCACCACAGCAGCAGAACAACGCTTAATTAACCCCTGGATGTAAATTGCGCAAAAGAATTGAGCAACCAAAAACTACGAGCTTTGTAGCGTGTTACAATGGCGTGTATTTTACGCTACACAACAAGAGGAAAACTTGTGATTAACCTTTGTTTGTGAATTATGCCACAGGAAAAATTTATTTTTTGGCCGTGAAATAAATGGTTTCTTTTAGTCACCACAACAGCAGAACAACGCTTAATTAACCCCTGGATGTAAATTGCGCAAAAGAATTGAGCAGCCAAAAATTACCAGCTTTGTAGCGTGTTACAATGGCGTGTATTTTACGCTACACAACAAGAGGAAAACTTGTAATTAACCTTCGGTTATGAATTATGCTACAGGAAAAATGTCTTTTTTGCCGGTGAAAAAGACGGTTTCTTTTAGTCACCACAGCAGCAGAACAACGCTTAATTAACCCTTGGATGTAAATTGCGCAAAAGATTTGAGCAGCCAAAAATTAAGTGGTATTTGTATTTTAAAAACGCTATTTCTTTAAATGAATACAACAGGAACAGGCTTAGATCACCCTTGAATATTCAATGTGCTGTGAGCAGATAGCATTAAAATGTATATGCAGCTGCACTGGACGCACACTGGACTTCAGATCCAATACCCCACAAAATCAGAAATAGAACGTTAAGAGAAGCAGTCTCTGAGACAAGCTGAGACACCCCCCAAAAATCGCTGTATAAAAATGAGTTTTTTAGTATCAGCTATCATAAGCAGCCGCGGCAGCACCTTCCCTACTCAGTACAGTGAGAGCGGTATGAGCTCCCAGCGTCGCGCCCGGACTTATATAGTGCGGTGACGTCACAGAATCCTGCCGGTCTCTGATTGGCTTCATCTCTGCACATGTCATGCAGGCTATGCCCTTCTTCCTCCCAGAGATCTTTGCCCCATGTAACGCCATGTGCTCGCAGCCATTTTATCAGTCAAAAGCACACTTCGTTCACACGAAGTACCCCAAAGTTCGACTTCGTTCCGAACCGAAGTTTTCCTGAAATTCTAAACAAATTCCATTTCGTTAGAATCAATTCGCCCATCTCTAGTGGGGAATGAACAAAATATATAGGCAGTTTAGAGTGAAATGAACACATATTCCATAGAAACAGGTGACTAGAACTTTACCTGTGCATGATAGGTGGGAAATGAACAGGATATATAGGTAGTTTAGAGTGAAATGAACACATATTCCATGAAAACAGGAACCTAGCACTTTACCTGGCATGATAGGTGGGAAATGAACAGGATATATAGGCAGTTTAGACTGAAATGAACACATATTCTATAGATAGAGGTGCCTAGCACCTTACCTGTTCATGATAGGTGGGGAATGAACAGGATATATAGGCAGTTTAGAGTGAAATGAACACATATTCCATAGAAACAGGTGCCTAGCACTTTACCTGTGCATGATAGGTGGGGAATGAACAGGATATATAGGCAGTTTAGAGGGAAATGAACACATATTCCATAGAAACAGGTGCCTAGCACTTTACCTGTGCATGATAGGTGGGGAATGAACAGGATATATAGGCAGTATAGAGTGAAATGAACACATATTCCACCTAAACAGGTGCCTAGCACTTTACCTGTGCATGATAGGTGGGGAATGAACAGGATACATAGGCAGTTTAGAGTGAAATGAACACATATTCCACCTAAACAGGAGCCTTGCACTTTATGTGTGCATGATAAGTAGGGAATGAACATGATATATAGGCAGTTTAGAGTGAAATTAACGCATATTCCATAGAAACAGGTGCCTAGAACTTTACCTGTTCATGAAAGGTGGGGAATGAACAGGATATATAGGCAGTTTAGAGTGAAATGAAAACATATTCCACGTAAACAGGTGCCTAGCACTTTACCTGTGCATGAAAGGTGGGAAATGAACATGATTTATAGGCAGGTTAGAGTGAATTTAACACATATTCCATAGAAACAGGTGACTAGAACTTTACCTGTGCATGATAGGTTGGAATGAACAGGAAATATAGGTAGTTTAGAGTGAAATGAACACATATTCCATGAAAACAGGAACCTAGCACTTTACCTGTGCATGATAGGTGGGGAATGAACAGGATATATAGGCAGTTTAGAGTGAAATGAACACATTCCACCAAAACAGGTGCCTAGAACTTTACCTGTGCATGATAGGTGGGGAATGAATAGGATATATAGGCAGTTTAGAGTGAAATGAATAGTGATGAGCGATTGCGTCAATTATCGTCATCGGATTGATAGTTGATATCGGCAATTATCATGCCGATATCCGATAGTCAATAATAGATTATCGCTGATGACCATTAAAGTCTATGGGAGAGGAACAACACCTTCATTCTTACACCCAAACAGGGCTGGAGAAGCTGGAATTAACATCTACAACAGTAAACTGGATATGTGCTACATATTAGGCAACACAATTAGGTTATAAAAGTCACAGAAAAAAAAAGTCACAGACCATTCACTATCCCTGTCTTTGTTTCTCTTTTTTTATTTGTATTAAAATTTGGGTTTGTTGATTCGGGAAATTTTGCAGCTATGTTAAGATTTAGCAAAAAAGTATTTTGCAATATGTGTCCATTAACAGTGTTCTACCTTTTCCCTGTTTTGACGCACCATCACCCTTGACCCACTCTTGAAAATTGTAAAGAAAAATGTCTGTTAAAACCACTTTTTTTTGAATAGGACCTGTATATACTGCATTTACAGCAACATCCCCCCAAAAAATTCAAAAACAGCCCCTTGAGCCTTTTGACAATTGTGAAAAAACATATGTTGTTAGACCATGATTATGTGATCTAAACAGCACCATGACCCAAAACCTTGACAAGGGAAAAAATTTTAAAAGATAAAGTGAGTAAATGGAATGGGTTTTTTATGAAACCTTGGTGTTTTTACGTTCCTCACCGAAAAAACCAGAAAAATGAATTTTGGGGGAACTGAAAATAAAAATTGCGTAAGAATGATCTTTTTAAAAAAAAGTTTTTAAGGGCCATTTTTTTGGAAGGGGGAATTTGAAGTGCCCGGGGAAACTAATGGGTTTGACCTCGGCAATTGGGGCCCAAAAATCATAGAGACCAGCCTGATTCTCTTGAAAAAAAGAAAACGACCCCACTTATCTGTGGAAACCCGGAGCTTTTTGTCGTAATGACTCTCCAGTGTGCTAAAGGTCCGCTGATATGACGCGGGCTGCTGGGCAGGCAACCTTATGGGGCGAGCGAGCTCGGGCATTACCCTTTTGGGATACCCAAAAGTCGATTGGGCCCGGAAACACCCAAAAAAACTCGGTGTTGGAGTAGCTAGTTGCACCTAAATTTAAACCCGGTTCTGTGTGTTGTAGTGTGCCCTGCTTTACTGCGTTGGTAAGGGGGTAAAAAAGATTGCCAGAGGTCACATTACACCCTTCTTGCTCGTTCCACCTGTGTTCGCTCCTGTTAAAAAAGAAAAAAATTTAAAAAAGGTTTTGGGAAGGTTTTTGCAGTTTTATTGAAAGATGGAAATCACAGTTTTCTTAAATCCTCTAATTTCCTAAAACCAATAGGATTAGAAAAGTGAATTTTTTCTAAAAAATCCCTGTGAAATCGGTTGGGGAAGAACCGTGACAAAATCAACAGTGTTCTTCCTTCAGCCCCCGGATTTAAAACTGCCCGTGGCTAGGAATTGATAGTTTTCAAAAAACTATCATACAAGTGCGCTTGTGCAAAAGAGATTCACAGAGTGCAATAAAATATTCAAAAGTTAAAGGATGGAATGCGTTTTTTGCAGAAATGAAAAACGAGAAAAAGTTGCTAGTAAATTTTTCTATCAGAATTTCGTACAAAATGGTATTTTTAAAAAAAACTAGGGCCCGGCCCCGTGAAATACCTATTTAAAAGTTATAGGGTAACAAATGGGGGTTTTTACACCAATGAAAAAAACCCAACGTAACTAAAATTTCGTATCCAAATTTAAGTCAAGGGGGCCTTGAAAAAAAATGGGTGAACCAAAATGCAATAACCCTTTTTAAAAGTTATATGGAAAGAAAAAGGTGGGTTTTGCACGGTGGAAAAACAGCGCAGTTACCACAAAATTTCTGTATTCAAATGTAAGTAAAAAATGCTTTTGAAGAAAACTGGGGCCCCACCAAAATGAAATACGCTATGTAAAAAGTTTAGGATATAAAAAAGGGGGGTTTTGAATTTATTACCGCAATTACTAACAAATTTCTGTTCCTAATTAAATAAAGTACAAAATGGGTCTTTGAACAAAATGGTTGCCAAAGTGAAAAAACAATTAAAAAATTTTGACGGATAATAAAAGGTGGGTTTTGACCAAAGAAATTTCAACAGCAGTTACTAGAAAATTTTGTATCCTAATGTATGTACAAAGGTGGGTCTTTGAACAAAACGGGGCTGACAAAAAAAAAGGGTACATTTACCTCAGTGCGGGTGTGTGGCCAAAAATTGGTAAAAAAAAAAACCCATTTCAATCGGGTTCAAAGCGAGTCTGGGTGCACAATATACACCCCTCCTTTAAAAAACTCCCTCCTGTCTGTCTGTGTTCGCCCGCACCCCCCCCCTTGCGCGTACAGCGTGATGCTTCTTAAAAAAGTCTGTCTAACTAACTAAGAGCTGAAATTCTTTTAATCTACCATTTCTACTTTCACACAAAAAGATAGTTTTCTGTTGAATAAAAGAACTGTTCTCTGAGCTAGTTTTTGAGGAGAATCTAGCACACATCCTGCTCTAATGAAGACACTGACACATGTGCGAACAGGAAGTCTTTTACGAAAAAACTCATGTGTTTTTCCAGCCAATGACAACCAACACATCACAGTCATGAGGGTTGCACCCCATCACTTGCTCTAGCCTAAGCTGATTTGTCCCGCCAAAATGACGGGAAGGCCAAAAATGGGCGATAGAATAGTTTATGCCAGATTCTCCCAAAATTATCGCATATCAAATTTCCGATCAACCTAAAAACGGCGATTTAAAACTTGTCGATTTATGCTCATCCTGAAATGAACACAATTTTATAGAAACAGGTACCTAGAACTTTACTGTGCATGATGGGTGGGAATGAACGGGTATAAGGCTTTTAGAGGAAATAAACCCCTTTTTCCATAGAAAAAAAAGGTGCCTTTTGTACTTTACCTGTGCATAATAGGGGGGGAAAATGAAGAAAAAATTAAGGCTTTTTAGAGTAAAATGTACCCCTTTTTTCCTAGAAACGTGTTTTGCACATTACCTGTGCATGATAGGGGGAATTAAGAGGATATATACAGTTTAGAGTGAAATGTACACCTATTCCATAAAAAACAGACCCCAAACTTTCCCTGTGCATGATAGGGGGGAAAAATGAACAGGATAATGGGCAGTTTAGGACTTATATGTCCTGTTATTCCCCACCTATATGCACAGGTAAAGTGTGGCACCTGTTTTTTTGAAATATGTGTTTCATTTCACTCTAAACTCATATAACTGTTCTTTCCCCCACCTATCATGCACGGGGAAAAGTGCTACCCCTGTTTCTAAAAATATGTTTTCTTTCACTCAAAAAATGATAATATCATTTCCATTCCCCACCTTTCCCGAAAGGGTAAAGTGCTAACCCCTGTAAGCTGAATAAAGGATGTTAATTGGAATAGGGAAACTACACTCCCATTTTGTCTCTGTGTTTATGTATAATTGCTCTGCTGGTTCTGGTATGTTATTGTGAATAGTGGACTACCCTCCCATCATTTTCTCTGCGTATAGTAAATTGCTCTGCTGTGTTTGGTATGTTGAATTGTGATAGTGGACTACCCCTCCCATCCATTTGTCTTGCTGTATATGTAAAATTTGCTCGCTGGTTCGGGTATGTTGAATGCTAGATTTCTCCCATCTCTGTCCTGTATAATTCCCCGGGTTTTTGTTTGAATTGCTAGTGACCTGACATTCTGCCCCTGTAGGTTTCCTCTGCGGGTTTTTTGTAACTCCCCCCCATTGCTGGCAGGGGGGCCCATGATTTATATCAATGAACTCCACATGGGTAGTAAAAATTAGTTAGCTTGGGTCAGTCGACCTTTTGGGGTCAGTTACCCATGTAGATAACCATATTGTCTGAACCAGATATAAAAGTGATTGATAGAGCTAAATCAAGGTATCGAAATAAAACCGAAATTAACCAGAAGTGGCCGAAGGGGGGCTAGGAGAAACGCCTTTTTTTTTAAGTATCTGGCTTCTAAAAAAAAAAAAAAAAAAATATTCACCTGCCCTATTCTGTCTTCTTGCACCATCTACCCCTGGTTTTACCACCCAATTATTCCCCCTGAAAATCTTTTCCACCAGCGCCCTTCCCTTCCTCACCCAGATTCATACACACTTCCTTTCCCTTTTCAAATCCCCAAAAAACCGGCTCACATATTGCGCACAAACGCTCTCATACATCACTGAACATCTGCTGTATCTTTTCTTTCCCCTACTTCTGCTGCAGGTGAATTTCCCCTCCCCCCGGGCCCCCACCCTCCATATCCCAAACCCACCTCCCCTCCCATAAAAAACCCTGCAACCAATTGTATTCGTTAATTTTTCCAGTCCCTTTTGAAATGTGCTCTGTGGAACGCCCGACCCGTCTGCAACAAACTCCTGCTGTTCATGCCCTGTTTCTCTCCAACCCCTCAACCTGCTCCCACAGAAACTTGTCCCATTTGAAACCCCGTTTCCCCTTGCCGCTCTCCCCTATGGGGGCCTAACTTCCCCCCACACCCTCAGACCTGAGAACGGGCCGGGGAGGATTTGGCATACTTTTTTCCCCAAAACCTGCACTTACCAGGCCCTCCCCTCACCATCATACTTTCCCCCCCTTTGGGGTCCACCCCCCAGACTTTTTCAGCCATTTTCCCCTCAGATCGCGGTTTGTGTACAGACCCCCCGGGCTCCCCCCGCCTTTTTGGGACATTTTGCTGCCTGGCTCCCTCACTTCCTCCTACTGAAATCCCCACTCTCATCATGGGTGACTTTAAATCCCTTTGATGACCCTATTCCTCTGCCTCTCAGATCCTTCACTAACCTCTTCTTTTGGCCTCCGCAGTTTCTACTTCCCCACCCACAAGGGGGGAAAAACTCTCTGGATTGGTTTTTAACCTTCCTCAATCTCAAACTTTAATAATTTCCTTAAACTCTTCTGATCAAAATCTTTTTTCCCTTTCCTAAAAATTTGCTCCCCCAACTTGGCACACTCCCGTTCCCAATCAAAAATACACTCCATAACCTCAGGAATTCACAGACGCCATACATCCTCACTGCCCCCAATCTCCCCCCTCTCCGCCCTGACCTGGCGTCCAAACAATAAATGAATCTTTCCCCACCCTGGACACATTGGCCCGCTCACACACCGCACCCCCAGGTCAGACACCCACAGCCCTGGCACAAGCCTCAGACTCCCATTTAGCGATGTTCCAGATTGCGGAGCATCTGTGGGGGAAGTCGAAAATACCTGCAAATTCTCCATCAAAATTATGCTAACTTTCAAACTGCCCTTTTTGGCCCCAAAAAAAAATTTTTTTATAACCCCTTACCAACAAAACCCCCAAAAGCCTGTTTGACACCTCATCCCTTCTTAGGCCTAAAACTCAGCCCCCTCTCTGACCCCCATGCTGAAGACCTGGCCACCCTTCAAAAAGAAATTGACAAATCCCGGCAAAAAAATCTCATCCAAACCCCAAGCAGCAGCCATTGGTCCCCCCCCGCCATCCCCACCTACTCTCAGCTCTTTATCCGCGACAGAAGAAAAGTTTCCAGGGTTCTGTGTCTGCAGCCCACCCCCTCCTTTTGTGACCCCCTTCCCCCCCACCCGTCCCGTCTATTTCTCCAGCTTCATCCTCACTAACTTTCAATCGAACCCTCTCTCTCCAATGGGGTCTTTCCCTATTTCCTTTAAACATGCTTTATAACTCCCTTACTAAAAAACCCTCTTGGACCCCTCCCGCGTGATAACACCGACCGTCTCTAAATGCCCTTCATCTCCAAACTTCTGGAAACGCTTGGTTACTCTCGCATAATCCCCCTCTCCCCCTAACCCTTTTCTTTACCCCCTGCAATCAGGTTTCCGCACCCTACACTCCACGGAAATGCTCTAAATAAGTCTCCAAGATCCCTAACAGCAAAAATACAGGGGAACTATCATTGTTGTTCTTCTGGATCTCTCTGCAGCGTTTTACATGTTTATCACCAACTTTCCCCCAGGGTCAGCACCTTGGTCCGGACACCGCCTTTCCGGTTCTCATTTCCTTTTTTCTAACCCCCCTTCATGTTCATTTGGGTTTTACCCCCTCCCCCCTCGCGCGGGGTTCCTCAGGGGTCCTTCTTGGGCCTTCCCCTTCCAATCTTTTCAGCCCCCCCTTGGACAAACCATCAGCAGATTTTGGGTTCCAGTCCATTCTACGCTGATGACACCCCAATTATACCCTCCTCCCGAAAATCATCCTGCTCTGTACAAAAACACCAGGGGTGCCTGTCTGCTGTCTCTGCTCATTTTCCTCCCTGATCTTAAACTAAAACCCCATAAACTGAACTTCTAGTCATCCCCCCCATCTACAAAAACCTTTTCCCCGCCCTTTCTGTCTCAGGTGTGGGACCACCATAAATCCTAGGAGCGGGCCCCCTGTTTGGAGTTATATAGATTTCCCATCGTCTTTCATCCCCTATATCCAATCCCTTGCCCGTCCTGTCACCCGCACCTCAAGAAAACTCCAGTCCGTCCGTTTTACTGTGAAACAAATCAAAACTAAATTTTTGCTTTATTTATTCCGTCTCGACTACTGTAAATCCTTTTTACGGTCTCCCCCTTGTGCAAACTCTCCCCTCCAGTCTGTCCTAATGCAGCAGCCCGCTTTTCTTTCTTTCCAGCCCCTATACTGATGCCTTTCCCTTTCGCACGCACTGGTTGCCTATCCGTACGGATAAATAAACTCATCACTCTCACTCAAGCTTCCACAACGCTGCTCCCCCCTACATTCCTCCTATCCTGTTACCACCCTACCCGCTCTTCCGTCGTGATGATTAGGTTTACATCAATCATCCGAAAACCCCATGCCGTCCCAAGAATTCACACGGGGGGCACCTCTCTGGAAAGCACCGGGGGGACAGGCCACTCAAAAACTCTCATAGCTTAAAAGGGGGTGAGAAAACATCTTTTACTTGGGTACCAGAATCCCCAATGCTAAAAACCCCCCCCCCCCCCACACTCCCCCGAACTCATTCATTTTCACCTTTTAAATGTATATAGATGTATATAGAGGGTGGGAGGCATCCGAATTCTATGTAAAACAACCCCATTTTAGTCACATGGTGGGCCATTGTAAAACTGCACCCTGCCCTTTTTTCTCCGTAAAACCAATAGATTGAAGCTCTTTCGAGCAGGGCCCTCACACCTTGTGTTATCTGAAGTACTTTTAAATTTTAATTCTGTCGTTTACCCTCCAATTGTAAAGTGCTGCGGAAAATTGGGCTATTAAATAAAGATTTTTATTATTTATTATTATTTCGTGAAATATGAGTCCATTTCACTCTAATGCCTTATTCCTGTTCATTACCCACAATCAATATAGGTAAAGTGCAGGGACCTGTTTACATGGAATAATTGTTCATTTCACTCTAAACTGCCTATATTCCTTTTTTATTCCCCACCTAACATGCCCCGGTAAAGTGCTAGGCCCCTTTTTCCCTTTGGGCATATTTTTTTTCATTTAACTCTAAACGCCTAATGCCTGTTCATTCCCCACCTATCTGCACATGAAAAAGTTTGGAAACCTGTTTTTGGGGAATATGTGTTAATTTCCTCAAAATTTTGCAAATGTCCTCTTCTTTCCCCACCTATAAAGACGGTAAAGTACTAGGCACCCATTGTAGGAAAATATGAGACCATTTCACTCTAAACGGGACTATATATCATGTTAAATTAAACTCCCCTATCATGCACAGTAAAGGGTAGCACCTTTTACGGGGAAAATTTTTTTGTTTTTCACTCCAAGCTGCCTATATATCCTGTTCATTTCCCACCTATCGGGGCACAGGAAAAAGGGCTAGACCCCCTTTTTTTAAATTTAAAAAAAGGCCTTTTTCACTCTAAACTCCCCTAATACCCTGTTCTTTCCCCCACCTATCATGCAAAGTAAAGGGGTAGGCAGGGTTTTTCCTAAGAATATGTGTTCATTTCACTCTAAACTTCCTATATGTCCCATTCATTACCCACCTTTCGTGCACAGGTAAAGTGCTAGACACCTTTTTATGTGAAATATGAGTCCATTTCACTCTAAGCTGCCTTTTAAATCATTCCCCCCCCATCATGCACGGGAAAAAGACTAGGCACCTGTTTCTTTTGGAATATTTTTTCTTTTTCCCCTTTAGCCTTATATATCGTGTTCTTTAAACCCCCCTTATCATGCACAGGTACAGTGCTGGGCCACCTTTTTTGGTAGGGAATATTGTTCATTTTCACTCAAACCCTGCCCTAAAAAATTTGGGTTTTTTTCCCCTTATCAGGTACGGGGAAAAGTGCGAGGCACCTGTTTCAGGGAAATGTTTTTCTTTTCAGCCCAAAAACTCCCCTACATACCGTTCACCCCCCACCTATCATACACGGGTAAAGTGGTAGGCACCTGTTTGTATGGAATATAAACCCCAATTTTTTTTACCCCTCAAAACGTCTATATATATTTTTATTTCCCACCTTCTCACAGGTAAAGTGCTGGGCACCGGGTTTACGGGGAAAATTTGTTCATTTTCACCCCAATCGGCCTTAATACCCCTTTTTTCCAAATCCCCCCTATCAGAAAACAGGTAAAGGGCAGACACCTGATTACTGAAATATGAGCCCCCTTTCCCCTCTAAACGGCCTATATATCCTTTTTCATTCCCCCCCTTCTTCCCACGGGTAAAGTGCTAGGCACTTTTTCCTTTAAGAAAAATTTTTCTTTTCCCTCTAAACTCCTATAGCCCCCTTTCATTACCCCCCACAACGTCAAAAGGTAAAGTGCTAGCCCACCTTTTTACATAAATATAAACCCCTTTCACTCTAAGCGCCTATATATCAGGTTCACCCCCCCACCTATAAAGCACATAAAAAACTGGGCACCTTTTCTCTGGAAATTGTTCATTTCACTCTTACCCTACTTATAAAATCGTGTTCTTTACCACTTATCATGCACAGGGAAATTTCTAGGCACCTTTTTTCTATGGAATATGTGTTCTTTCAGATAAACCCTCCCTATCCTGTGCATTCCCCCCCTATCATGCACAGGTAAAGTACTAGGCACCAGTTTACGTGGAAAAAATTGTTCATTTCACTAAAACTGCCTATATATCCTCTTCATTTCCCCCAACCTATCGGGCACGGGTAAAGTGCAAAACACCTGTTTACATAAATATGTGACATTTCACCAAAAATTTGCCTAAAACCTTTCTTTCCCCCCCTACTGCACAGGTAAAGTGCTCGCACCTTTTTTGTATGGAAATAACCCATTTCACCTAAACTCCCAAAATTATCATGTTCATTCCCCACCTCTCATGCACAGGTAAAGTGCTAGGCACCTGTTTACATGGAATAATTGTTCATTTCACTCTAAACTGCCTATATATCCTGTTCATTCCCCACCTATCATGCACAGGTAAAGTGCTAGGCACCTGTTTCTATGGAATATGTGTTCATTTCACTCTTAGCTACTTATATATCCTGTTCATTCCCCACCTATCATGCACAGGTAAAGTGCTAGGCACCTGTTCGTATGGAATATGTGTTCATTTCACTCTAAACTGCCTATATATCCTGTTCATTCCCCACCTATCACGCACAGGTAAAGTGCTAGACCCCTGTTTCTATGGAATATGTGTTCCTTTTAATATAAACTCATCTTATATTCTATTTTTTCAATCGTTATTTTGTTCTTGAAACCTTCTTTACCTCTCCTTAGCTCTTTATTACTTAGTAATAATGTTCATTCTTTTTGTTAATTCTTTTTCTTCATGCCTTTTAGTATGACCCGCAAATCATCTGATTCATCAGCATCATCAGCATCCTCAGTAACATATTCTCCTTCAGTTATAGTACTGTCACCAGATGGGGAGGAGGGTAAAGGTGAGGTGTGAGGCTTAGCTGCAGGCTTGCTTGTGTTGTGGCCCTGAGTGGCTCTTAACTCTTGAAAAGTTGCAGTGAGCTGTTCTTTAAACCAGGAGAGGAAGGTTCTAGCCTCAGACTGTAAGGATCCTTCCCCTTCAGGAGAAGAACATAAAGTGCATATATTAGAGGCATATTCATCTGGAATGGGCTTATTACATTTAACACACAGCCTGTGCTTGGATTTTGTCTTCCTTTTCCCACTATCCGCTCTGGAGGCGGACATCTAAGGGTTAATGCAAAGACATAGTTAGAATTGCATTCCCAGTAAGCCAGAACAGCATAACAGCCTCAAATACAGATCACTAATATACCACAATGCTGAAAGTGCACATAAGAGAGTCCTTACACATAGAAAGGATCTGTTGACTGACAAAAACACGGTGCCAAGTAAACTACAGCAGAGGAGCAATATAGCAGCCTCTTTTATACGGCACCGAGCTGCAGTTGAGAAGCATGCAGCAGGCAGATATGCACATACCAAGCTCACCTTACTAAACAGGAAGGTTCTCCTGTATGGCACAGAAATGGTTAACTGATACTGACAATAAACCGCAGCAGAGGGGCAGTATCGCAGCCTCTTATATACAGCACGGATATATCACAGCTTACCTTACTAGACAGGAAGGTTCTGTCTGGCTCTTAAATGGTTAACTTATACTGACAATAAACCACAGTAGAGGGGCAGTATAGCAGTCTCTTATATACAGCTTACCTTGCTGGGAGGAAGGTTTCGCTGTCTGGCACGGAAATGGTTAATTTGTGCTGACAATAAATCACAGCAAAGGGGTAGTATAGCAGCCTCTTTTATACAGCACATAAATATCACCCAGCTTACCTTGCTACTAGAAAGGTTTTGCTTGTATGGCACAGAAATGGTTAATTTGTACTGACAATAAACCACAGCAGAGGGGCAGCCTAGCATCCTCTTACATACAAATATATCACACACCTTACCTTGCTGGAAGGAAACTTTTGCTGTCTGGCACACATACAAATATATATTTGTGTGTGTGTGTGTATATATATCTACAAAACTATATATATTTTAAAATTTTTTAAACCCCTATATATAAACATATACCGTATAGAATCTTGTGTGTGTGAAATAAATATTATATATAATATATAATTACCCCACACAAAAACACACCACACTAGTTAGATACTAAATATATTTTTAGACCACACATTTTAACTTTTATGTGTACACACAAAAATATATATAAATAATAAAAATTTATATTATATTATAAATTTATATTTGTAAGGGGTCACACAAAAGGCGGCACAGAGCAAGTAGTCAATCATATAAATAAGTTATTTAAAGTTCCAGTGTGCGCCAACAAAACATTTCTCTTCAGCATGTAATGCACCAGTGGCAAAATAATAAACCTTTGTCGGGCAAAGAGATCGATAAAAAAAAAATGAAAAATTCACCCGATTGTAGTTCAGGACCTCGGGCCTACACGCCTCACATTTCGGCAGCACAAGCTTCTGTTTTTAGGTCCAGAACACACCTCCTGATGACCTCACCCACTGCCTTTTTTGGGCGGGTAAGCCCTGGCGGATAGGAGCCCGTCCCACCCAGACTTTGGGCCGCCCAAAAAAAAACCACCGGCTCAACGAAAAAACTGCTCAGCAGCATATTGTCTGGCAACACATTAAAGGGTTTTTTATATCACCGGGGCCAGCCCCTCGTGAAAAAATACCTCCGTCTATGACGGTCCCCTCTCCCTTCCCATCCCCCCCCCCCCCCCTCTGCCAAAAGCCGGGGTTTGGGCACCTTCTGCCTCTACAATGTACCCCGGAGGGCATCTGCATTTCCAGCATTTTTCCCGGCCAGTTCCCCCGAAAAAACCTGAAATCCTGCAAGGTAAGAACCACCGAGTTACCCGGGCATTTTTCCCCTTTCTCTTTGCATCCACTTCAAGGAGCATGATCCGATCCCAATTTGAACTTTCCTCCCAAAACAAGTAGTTCGCGGGGAGTCAAAAAGGCCCACTTGATCGCTAGAAATTCCTTTCTATTGGAAAAATTTCTTCTCACAGGGGGACAATTTCGGCTGAGGTAAACACGGGTTTTCTTCCCCATTAATCTTTTTGGGACTTTACAGCCCCCCCCCCCACATCTATGCATCGGCTGGCGATGAATTTCTCTAAAAAGTCAGGGCACTAAAAGGCTGTTTACACAGGGCAACTTTATTTTATAAAAGCCCGCTCAGTTTGGGGCCCACTTACCTGGCTGATTTTGCGCCTTTATAAGGTCGTCAGGGACTGAAATTTTTCTGCAAATTGGACGAATCTCCCATAATAAACGACCTAGAATCCCCTCCCTGCTTTTTTAGTAAGAGGACGGGGCCCATTTTCTGGAGGCCCTACCTTGTTTATTTGGGGCTTGATCCGCCCCTCCCTACTATATACCCCGGAAAAACTGTTTCCCTCCATTCCATGGCGCATTTCTGGTTTACCGTAAACCCCGCCTCCTTTAAGCACAGGACGTTTGGGACCTTGTGCAGATGACTCCCCCTCTCGGTATAGAGACTATGTCATCTGGGTTTGGGCCGCTGCTACTTCCGGTGGGACAAAAAATACGGTCCATGGCCCTTTGGAAAGGGGCGGGTCCCCTTTAACCCCAAAGGGCATGGGGACATTTTGGGTCACCCTTCGGGTGGGGAGAAGGCCGCTTTTCCCGGCTTCCCGGGACAAGGGATTTGCAGTACCCCTTGTGAGGTCCAAGGGGTGATGTACCTGGCGGTCCTAATCTCTAAACTATTTCATCTCCCTAGGCAGGGGTGCTATCGAACTTGGAGACTTTGTTGAGTTTCCCGGTAATCATTACAAATCCCCCATTCCCGTTTGGTTTTGGTACAACACATCGGGCTCGACCACCCCACTCGGGACTCCTCATTCCCCCCAAGTGTCCCACCCTTTTTGACCTCCTGGGTCCTTTTTCCCTGGGGGCTTGGGGTTTCCTGTAGGGTTTTTTACATTTACCCAACAGGGGTTTCCCGAAAGGTTTCTCAGCTCAATCTTTTACAAGCCCCTGGTAACTCAGAAAACAGACCTTATTCCGTTGAAAAGCATTTCCTTACATTGCAGCTTCTTTTGGGGGACAGGGTCTCAGCAATTTAACCAAATTAACCCTTACCCTCCGGGCGGGATCACCAAACGGGGGGTCGCGGGAGGCCCTCTACCCCAAAAGGTTTTAGCAATTAACAGTTTATATCTGCAGGGGTTTCCCTTTTACCGGGTTTGGGTGTACCCGGAATTTTAACATCCCTACTTTTTCCACCCCTATACGGTCCGCCCCCTTTGCAGAAATTTGCTTTCCACCATTGGCCCCGGACAAGGACGCGCCCCTGGTTTGAACCCCCTAAGTCGGGCTGACTGATTGTACCCCCGGATTACGCTTCCTGGGCTAAAAAGAGCTCTTTACTATGGGGACAATTGATATCCTGTCCCCCCATCTGGGGGCCCATGCTTATCACATTTTTTTTAGGGCGTGGTTTCACTCTCCCGGTCTCCTTTTCGTATCAAGCAAGCCCCTGGGGGGCCGACCAAAAGTATTTCAAACGGGGGGAAGCCGGGGGAGGGTTGGGGAACTTCCCCCGATTGCAAACAAGAGTTGGTAACAAGCAGTCCCATCCCGCCCCTCCCCCTTTTACTACCTTCCTCACATAGCTTTTTAAATTTTGTTAAACCTCTCCACCAATCTGTCTGTTTTTGGGGGGATATACGGGGGTGCGCAATTTTTAACCTTCAGGATCTTGCACAACCTTCATCACCCAGACAAAATGGTTCCCCCTTTGGGGCCGCAGGATCTCCTTTGGCAGACCCCCTCTAAAAATATGAAGAAAAGCTCTCGGGCAATGGGTTTTGGGCGAGGGGGTTTTTTTAAGGGGATGCTTCTGGTACGGCGCAAATCACGACCACCCCAAAGTACGATGGCCCTTGCTGACTTCACCAGGGCCCCACCAGGGCCCCTCGCAATCCCTTCAAACGGCACTTTAAATTTTTGGGGAACGGTACCAAAAGGGCTACGGAAATGTGAAAAAGGGGAGGTAACCCGGCACACGGGACAGGATGACAAAAATCCCTGATCTCCCAAAAAAAAACCCTGGGCCCGTAAATCTCTGTAAGACCCGTTCCCCGGGTCTTCTTTGTCCCCCGGTGCCCACCCAACCATGAGAGTGAGCAAGGGCAACACCATGCGCCATAGGTAGGGTACCCGAGCTGCTCGATGACTTTTATCCCTCACCTTGGTCACCTGGTACAAGAGCTCACCATTCATTTCAAAATGGGGGTACCGCTCATCTCCCCCCGGCTCCTGGGAAAACCCCATTTAACACGGTTACCTCTCTAGTCCCTTTTTTGGGGGTTTGCCCCCGAGTGGGGGATCCCAAAGTTTCCCCCGGGGTACTTCTAGATCAGGGACATTGGTTTCGGAGGTGGCCCTCCTCTTCATCCCCCCAACACTGTTAAAAGGGAAACTAGGGGGTACTTCTTACCCCAAAACCCTGCCCATCTTGGGACTTTTGGGTGGGAAGGGGGATGTAGCTTTCGCCCATAGATCCAAATAAGGGAAAAACGCCCCAACAATCATCGGCATTAGATTGTCCACCCCACCCCCACTGTGGGACACAGAGTCCGTCTTTCCCATGGTCACCTGGGCCATGGGGGGAATACTTCGGTCTCCGGGTACACTTTCCCCCCGCTTCCCAAGAGTGCACAGGGGGATGTGGCCCCCTTTAAAAGGGGGCACCAAACCCCTGAGTCCCGGAGTCCCGACACTTTATGCCCTTTCCATCACTTTGGGACACCTGTGGCCCCTTCCCCCGGGCGGGTATAGCGCTGCATCCAGGGTGCCAAACCCTGAAAGCGCCCACCCATACCGCACTCCCTTGGCTCAGTACCCCTGGACACTGGCTGCAATGTGACCCCGGGGGGCCTACTTTCCAACAAATGGTCTCACGGCCCGGACCCCCTTGGGGCCCCCGGGGGCAGACCCCCGGGGAGGAAAGCCTCATAGTGATGGGACCCCTTCTTTTAGCGTCAGCCCACCCCGCCCCCCAATAATGTGCCCTCCCCCCTGGTCATTCAGAGGTGTTTTCCCCAGTCACATATCTCTCCCCCAGTCCCCAGAAAGGGCATCCAGATTCTGGGGACCCCCCCGTGCCACCCCCATTGGGCGGGCTTCGGTAGTGCATGTATAAAACGGTCCATCACAAAAATGCTCGACTTTTTTGTGCGGGGTCAGGGCTCGGTTTTAAACCATTTTGGACCAGGTGGAAAGGGCAAAAATCGGGGGCCGGGGCGGTTCTCCTTTCTGTACCCCCACGATGTACCGTTGTGCCCGGGGCTGCCAACTCACTCCCCTCGGCCCGAATTTCACCCTTTAAATTACTTACCCGGCATCTTGCAGGGGCGATCATAATAGGCCTCTGTGGTTCGCCCGTGAAAAGGGGGGTAGGGCCCCCGGCCCACTGCTCGGGGTAGTTTCCCCGGTCCGCTACCCCCTCGAACACCATCAGGAAGGCCTCGACATGTCCGGGGGTCATTTTCTGGAGCGCCTCCCTTACGGGCCTCCCCGCGTTGCGGGTCCTCCCGGGCATTGGGTTGCCACCCCTTTCTTGGGTCGGACGGCCACCCGCACCGCCATCTGCTAACCAGGAGTTTATTGGGGCTCTTTTTGAGCTCGCACAGTCTATGTGGGCCTTTCTGTGCGGGGCCGGACCAGGTGCTTAAAAGAGCCCTTCCCTGCTGCCGCTGACTTTTTTAAACCCGCAGCTGCCCTTTACCCGGACATGAGTTGTGCTCTCAGGGATGGTTGCCCCCCATCCGAACACCCAAATTTTTAAGGGGGTCAGCACAAAGCAGCACGAGCAAGTAGTCATCATATAAATAAAGATTTATTTTGTTCATCAGTGTGCCCACAAAAAAGCTTCTTTCGCATGTAATGCACCGGGCAAAATAAAAAGACCTTTCGCAGGCAAAGAATCAATAAACATAAAGCAAAGTCTCACCGACTTTTTAGTTTAGGGGCCTCAGGCCTACCCCAGCCCCACAGTTGGGAGCACACAGCTTCTGATTTCAGGTCCCAAAACCACCTCCGATGACCTCACCCGCTGCCTTTTATTTGGGGGTAAGACCCGGGGGGGAGTATTGGAGCGGCCCCCCCCCCCAGACTTTGCAGGCCGCTCCATAAAAACCCACCCGGGCTACAAAAAAAAAACTGTCAGCAGCATATTGCTGTGGCAACCATTAAAGGGGTTTTTTTAATACCGAGGCCCCCACCTCGGGAAAAATCCTCCCGTCTATACGGTACCTTGACCTTCCTACAATATTTTAAAATTTGGGGTTAATATCTCCAGCCCCAGATGAACAGCGAGATCTTGCTGTTACGGCAAGATCACGTGCATGCAGGAAAGCTTCAGCAAGGATCGTGCATGCTTAGGCGTCTATCCAGAGGGGCAGAAGTCAGAAGTGCCAGGTCCCACGTCAAATGCTGAGGGGGAGGCGAGGCTATATACACACACACAGTTTGAAACACACACATGTACAACTGAAACCATATGTTTACATACACTATATAAAAAGACACATATGCATGTTTTTCTCACCATCTGACATGGAATCAGAATAAACCCTACCTGTTTTAAGTCAATTAGGATTATCATAATTATTTATATTTGCCAAATGCCAGAATAATGAGCAAGAGAGATTTTTTAAAGGCATTTTATTACTTTCTGCAAAGTCAAAAGTTTACATACATTTCATTAGTATTTGGTAGCATTGCCCTTAAACTGTATGACTTTGGTCAAACATTTTGGATATCCCTCCACAAGCATCTCACAATAGTAGGAAATATGAAACATTCCTCCTGACAGAACTGGTGCAACTGAGCCATGTTTGTAGGTTGCCTTGCTCACACCTGCATTTTTAGCTTTGTCCATAAATTTTCAATAAGATTGAGATTATGGCTTTGTGTTGGCCGCTCCAAAACATTGACTTGTCTATGCTTAAGCCACTTTGTAAGCAGTTTGGCAGTATGCTTTTGGTCATTGTCTATTTGGAAGACCCATTTCCACCCAAGCTTTAACTTCCTAGCTGATGTATTGAGATGTTACTTCACAGGGGCGTAACTAGAGAAGCCTGGGCCCCATAGCAAACTTTTGGATGGGGCCCCCCTCGCCCCAGCAGGCAGGGTTATAGGCGTCATGCAGAATATATAGATAGGCAGGGTTATAGTGACCATACAGTATATATGCACAGGCAGGGTTATAGGCGCCATGCAGAATATATAGATAGGCAGGCAGGGTTATTATAGGGACCATACAGTATATATAGATAGGCAGGGTTATTATAGGGACCATACAGTATATATAGATAGGCAGGCAGGGTTATAGTGACCATACAGTATATATAGATAGGCAGGCAGGGTTATAGTGGCCATACAGTATATATAGATAGGCAGGCAGGGTTATAGTGACCATACAGTATATATGGACAGGCAGGGTTATAGGCGCCATGCAGAATATATAGATAGGCAGGCAGGGTTATTATAGGGACCATACAGTATATATAGATAGGCAGGCAGGGTTATAGTGACCATACAGTATATATAGATAGGCAGGGTTATAGTGACCATACAGTATATATAGACAGGCAGGCAGGGTTATAGTGACCATACAGTATTTAGATAGCAGGCAGGGTTTAGGACCACAGTATATATAGATAGGCAGGCAGGGTTATAGTGACCATACAGTATATATAGATAGGCAGGGTTATAGTGGCCATACAGTATATATAGACAGGCAGGGTTATAGTGGCCATACAGTATATATAGACAGGCAGGGTTATAGTGGCCATACAGTATATATAGACAGACAGGCAGGGTTATAGTGACCATACAGTATATATAGATAGGCAGGCAGGGTTATAGTGACCATCAGGGCCGGACTGGGAATAAAAATCAGCCCTGGTACTAAGCCCCCAGCAGCCCACATACAATATCCGCTTAAAAAATTCCCCTTGTTCTCGCACCTCGCCACATTCTAAAATAAACTACACTATAAAGCATAGTTGGCAACTTTTGAAAATGAAAAAGCATGAGACACTAGTGGGCGGCGCGCGTAGCACGCTGCGGCAAAAATTTGCATGGCCACGCCCATCTTGACGGTATGCCACGCCCCTTCAAAAAGCCACACCTACTCCACCTAACTGCATAACGGCTTTGGAAGAAAGCCAGGTAGATGCCCTTATAGCCAGGTAGTAGCCCCCCCATAACCAGGTAGTGCCCCTTACAGGCAGGTAGATGCCCCCTTGTAGCCAAATAGATGCCCTCTCTGTAGCCAGGTAGAGCCAAATTTGTAGCTAGGTAGATGCCCCCCTTTGTTAGCCAGGTAGATGCCCCCCATTGTTTGCCAGGTAGATGCCTCCATTGTTTGCCAGGTAGATGCCCCCATTGTTTGCCAGGTAGTGCCCCCATTGTTTGCCAGGTAGTGCCCCCATTGTTTGCCAGGTAGTTGCCCCCATTGTTGGCCAGGTAGTGCCCCCTCTGTTGGCCAGGTAGTGCCCCCTCTGTTGGCCAGGTAGATGCCCCCATTTGCTTTCCAGGTAGTGCCCCCTCTGTTGCCAGGTAGATGCCCCCATTGTTTACCAGGTAGTGCCCCCTCTGTAGCCATGTAGTGCCCCCATCGTTAGCCAGGTAGTGCCCCCATCGTTAGCCAGGTAGTGCCCCCATGCCCCCATTGTTAGCCAGGTAGTGCCTCCATTGTTGCCAGGTAGACCCCCCATTGTAGCCAGGTAGACCCCCCATTGTAGCCAGGTAGTGCCCCCATTGTAGCCAGGTAGTACCCCCTTTAGTAGCCAGGTAGTGCCCCCATTAGTAGCCAGGTAGTGCCCCCCCCCCCATTGTAGCCAGGTAGTGCCCCCCATTGTAGCCAGGTAGTGCCCCCATGCCCCCATTGTTAGCCAGGTAGTGCCTCCCTTGTTGCCAGGTAGACCCCCATTGTAGCCAGGTAGTGCCCCCATTGTAGCCAGGTAGTACCCCCTTTAGTAGCCAGGTAGTGCCCCCCTTAGTAGCCAGGTAGTGCCTCCATGGTAGCCAGGTAGTGCCCCCCCCATTGTAGCCAGGTAGTGCCCCCCATTGTAGCCAGGTAGTGCCCCCCATTGTTTGCCAGGTAGTGCCCCCCATTGTTAGCCAGGTAGTGCCCCCCATTGTAGCCAGGTAGTGCCCCTCTGTTGCCAGGTATTGCCCCCATTGTAGCCAGGTAGACCCCCCCATTGTAGCCAGGTAGACCCCCCATTGTAGCCAGACAGTGCCCCCTAAAACTAATAACCATAACATAATAAACGCCACTTACCTGACCAGGCCCCTGCAGAGCGGCCAGCTCCAGCCAATCTCCTCAGCGTCACAGGGGAAGTGAGTGCAGCCGCGCGTCACTTCCTCTGTGACGCTGACGTGTGTACGGCGCACAGCGGCGCCGAACATACAGGGGGAGGAGGCAGGAGGGAGCGATCCCTCCTGCCTCCTCCCTGCTCAGCGAGGTTCTGGGTGGGTGAAGCGGGCGCAGCGCCCGCTTCACCCGCCTGTGGGAACGGACCGGCGGCGCCAGAGTAGCACAGCAGCGCTACTCCGGTGCCGCGGTCATTTAAAGGACCCCCGCCGCCTGCTGGCGGTGGGAGGAATGCCAACTCCCCCGGGAGGGCGGGGACCCCAAATAGCGGGACCCCCCCGCCAAAAACGGGAGAGTTGGCATGTATGCTATAAAGGTGCTTTCACATGGAGCACTTTTGGTGCATTTTTGATGTGTTTTTGGTGCGTTTTTGTGCAGAAAGGCAGAGCAGTTAATGCTGTACATTTCGGCACAAAAAATGCATCAAAAAATGCACCAAAACCGCTCCGTGTGAAAGCCCCCTACACACAAGCAAGGGAGAAATAAACAGTGGTGCAGAAAAACCCCTCGTCACAGAGTCAGGTGTGCACTTGCTTTACAATCCGGGACAGGCCCACACTGACACTATACAAGCACCAGTATAACTTACAACCCCACCAATCACATCAGCAGTAGTCAGGTTACCATCACATGAATACAGCACTGATTCCACACAGAAGTAAAATGACCCCTGACAACAGGGACTCACAGGAGACGCCATCTGTGATGGGAGTTGTCTTCTTCTCCATCTAGCCCAAACCTCCATGATGTCTTCCCTGATGAGTCGTTCCTTTCCATTTATTTCTCTGTTCGGTACAGCATGCAATTTCTTCTTCTCTCGGTCACTACTCGTCCCTGTAGAATTTACCACAAATACGTCTTAGACTCCTCTCTTTTCCAGCACTTTCCTATCAATTCCCCAAACAGCGTATATTAGACCCTAAAAATTTGAAATTAAAAAATGTCAGATAAGTGGCATGTAAATAGGTAGACCCCCATTAGGTAGTTAAAAAGGGCCTTCCTGCATTAATTTGGTAGGTAACCAGGGCCTACCCCTGTAATTAGCCAGGTAGCTGGGGCTGCCCCCAGTAACTAACCAGGTAGCTGGGGCTGCCCCCAGTAACTAGCCAGGTAACTAGGGCTGCACCCAGTAACTAGCCAGGTAGCTAGGGCTGCCCCCAGTAACTAGCCAGGTAGCTAGCGCTAACCCCAGTATTCAGCCAGGTAGCTAGGGCTGCCCCCAGTAATCAGCCAGGTAGGGCCAGTAATTAGCCAGCTAGGGCCAGTAAGTAGGCAGTCAGGGCCAGTATGTAGGCAGTCAGGGCTAGTATATAGGCAGACAGGGTAGAAATTTGGGAGACAGGGTTGGGTATATAGCTAATTACAGGGCAGTATATAGTACACAGGGCTGGTTTTAAATACTATACAGGGCTGGTAATTAGTAGACAGGGCATATATGCTAGACAGGGGTATTAGCTGACAGGGAGGGTTTATTAGTAGACAGGGGGGTTATACAGACGGGGCGGTATAAGCTAGACGGGGGGTTTTGCTAATGGGGCTGGATATAGCTAACGGGGTATATAGAGCTGAAGGGCAGTAAATAGTAGACAGGGCGGGGTAAAATAGTAGACAGGGCTGGTAAAATAGTAGAAGGGCTGGGTTATAGCTAACGGGGGGGGGAAAAATAGCTAGACGGGGCGGTTATGCTAGGCAGGGTGGTATATAGTAAAAGGGCGGTATATAGTAGAAAGGGCGGTATATAGCTAGCAGGGCTGGTAATAGCTAGACAGGGCAGTATTAGCTTGACAGGGCTATAGCTTCGGGTGGTATATAGCTAAAGGGCTGGTATTCCCCTAGACAGGGCGGTATATAGTAGAAGGGCTGGTATTAGAGACAGGGCGGTTAAAGTGGGACAGGGGGGTAAATAGAAGCAGGGCGGTTATAGATAGACAGGGGGGTTTTTAAAGAGAAGGGGCCAGTATTTTTTTTAAAAAAAAAGGTGAAAAACAATATTACCTGAGTTTTTCCCCCCTCTTCTGTCTTCGCCCGGAGCCCCCCGGCAGCATTTGGCGGTACCGGAGCGGCGCGGCGATGACGATCACATCGCGCACCTGCCCCGGGGCCTCTGGGAGCTGAACAGACGGTAAAAGACCCCGGGGCGTTCAGCCTGGGCCCGGCTTGCACCGAGGGTGCAGGCGGCGGCCGGATGGCTGCATCGGGCCCCGGGAACGGGCCATGGGGGCAACCGGGCATTTGCCCGGCGGGGCCTGGGGTCCGGGCCGCAGGGCCGGTGGAGCCCCTGCCGGGGGGTTGGGTGTTTCCCCCCCGGGGCCCCCCCGAGACCGGCGACGCACAGGGCCCCGCAATGTCGCAAAATGAACGGGCCCCCGGGCCCAGGGGGCCCGGGGGGGCCCCCCGCTGCACGGCCGGGTCATGACCCACCATGCAGCCACCCCGGCCCCCCCGCCCCCCACCGCGCGGTGCAGGCAGCAGCCCAGGCTGAACATTGGGATCTATTTTATCCGTCTGTAGCTCCCAGGAGGCCCCGGGGGCGCGCGATGTGATGACGTCACGCGCGCCTGCTCGGGGCCCCCCTCGGGTGAAAGGGCCCCTCCGGACGGACGTGGGAAAGAGGATGGAAACCAGGTGGTAAAAGTTTTATTGTTTTTTAAAATATTACTGCCCGCCTAGCCTGTATACTGTCCTTGCCAGCCCGTAATGCCCCCGCCTGCCTGTATCTGCCCCTGCCTACCCTATATACTGCCCCTGCCTACCCCATATACTGCCCCCGCCTGCCTGTATACGGGCCCCTGCCTCCCCTATATATGCCCCCGCCCAGCCCGTATACTGCCCCTGCCTACCCTTTACTCCCCTGCCTGCCTGTATACGCCCCCTGCCCACCCTTTAAAATGCCCTGCCTAGCCCGTATACTCCTCTGCCTCCCTATTTAAAATGCCCCCTCCTAGCCTGTTATGCCCCCGCCCCCTATATAAATGCTCCTGCCTAGCCTGTATACGCCCCTGCCCACCCAAAATATGCCCCCGCCTACCTATATATGCCCCCCGCCCGCCTGTATATGCCCCTGCCCCAGCCTGTATACTGCCTTCCTCCCCTATATACTCCCCTGCCTAGCCTGTATACTGCCCCTTTCCTGCCCCAATATGCCTCTACCCAGCCCGTATACTGGCCCCCGCCTACCCCCATATTTTCGCGCTGCCTAGCCTTATACTGCCTCTGCCCCCCCTATATACTGCCCCTGCTAGCCCGTATACTGCCTCTGCCAGCCTTATACTGCCCTGCCTTATTCCCCCGAAATACTGCCTCGCCTTGCCTGTTAGCCCCTGCCCCCCATATACTGCCCCCCTAGCCTGTATACTGCCCTTCTGCCTACCTTATACGCCCCTTTCCCAGCCCGTATATGCCCCTGCCTAGCCTTTTAAGCCCCTGCCACCCTAAATTTTTTTCCCCTGCCTAGCCGTTTGCCTCGCCTCCCCCAATATGCCTCGCCTAGCCGATTCTGCCTCTGCCCCCCCTATATACGCCCTTACCTAGCCTGTATACTGCCTCCGCCTAGCCTGAAAATGCCCGCCAAAACCCCATATACTGCCCCCGCCTAGCCTGATATGCCCCCTTGCCTAGCCTGTATACTGCCTTGCCTACCGTATCTGCCCGCCTATATTGCTCTGCCTACCTTATACTGCCCCCCCCTAGCCTTATAATGCCCCTGCCCAGCCTGTTTACCCCTGCCTACCCTTTAAAAACTGCCCCTGCCGCCTATATACTGCCCCGTAGCCGTTACTGCCTCTGCCCCCCCTTTTATACTGCCCCTGCCTACCGTATACTGCCCTCTGCCCCCCCTATAATTCCTCTGCCTAGCCTGTTACTGCCTTGTGCCCGTATACTGCCTTGCCCTTCCCCTTTACGCCCCTGCCTAGCCCGTTTTACTGCCTCCCTCCCCTATATACGCCCCCGCCTAGCCTGTATACGCCTCTGCCTAGCCTGTATACTGCTCGCCTAGCCTTATATGCCTGCCTATAACGCCTCTGCCTAGCCTGTATACGCCTTACCTAGCCCCGTTATGCCTGCCTAATATGCCCCCCTGCCAGCCTTTACTGCCTTGCCTAGCCTAATTGCCTAGCCTGTAACTGCCTCTGCCTGCCTGATATGCCTAGCCATATAAATCCCCCCCTAGCCCCTTTTACTGCCCCTCCTGCCTTAAGTGGCCCTGCCGGCAAAATAAAGCCTTGCCTGGGATATACTGCCCCTGCCTATCATATCTGCCCTGCCTATCTATATACTGCCCTGCCTGGGTAAAAAAATGCCCCTGCCTGCCTCTAAGTGGCCCTGCCTGGCTGTATACTGCCCCTGCCCCGGCTTATACTGCCCCCTGCCCACCTCTAAGTGGGCCCCGCCCCGGTATATTTTGCCCCTGACACTTAATGGCCCCGCCTGGCTATAACTGCCCCCGCCTACCTCTAAGTGGCCCTGCCTGGCTATTACTCCCCTGCCTACCTCTAAAGGGCCCTGCCTGGCTATTTTCGCCCCGCCCCACCCCTAATGGCCCCGCTTGGCTATATACTGCCCCCCTGCCTCTAAGGGCCCTGCCTGTTAATAATGCCCCCGCCCACCCTATAAATGGGGCCCCGCCTGCCTATTAGGCCAGCCTGGTACAACTTTGGGCCCCGAATGCTAATTACGCCCCGGCCCTACCTGGCTAATTAAGGTCCCTACCTGGCTAATTACTGGGGCACCCCACTACCTGGGTATTCTGGGGGCAGCCCCCTCTACCCGGGTAGTTACTGGGGGGGCCCCCGCTACCGGTAGTTAGGGGGCAGCCCCCCGTACCCGGTGTTACTGGGGGCAGCCCCAGCTAAACCCCGGTAGTTACTGGGGGGGAAACCCCACTACCTGGTTTGGGCCAGAGAAGAAAAGGAGAAGAGAACAACTCCCACCAATATGAGTCTCCCGTGAGCTCTGCGTCAGGGGTAATTTTTTCTGTGTTAATCTGCTGTGTTCATGTGAAAGTGCCAGATACTGGTGTGGGATTGGTGGGTTTAGGTTATATTGGTGTTATGTAGTGTCAGTGTGGGTTGTCCCCCGATTGTAAAGCAAGTGCACACCCGCTCTGTGATGAGGGGTTTTTCTGCCCACTTTTTTTTTTCTTGTTTTGGGGTTTAGGGGGGCTTTTTGGTCATTTTTTTTATGCGTTTTTTGTGCAGAAATGTACATCATTAACTGCTCTCCTTTCTGCACAAATCGCAGCAAAAATGCATCAAAAACGCATCCGTTTGAAAGCACCTTATAGTGTAGTATATTTTAGAAAGCGTAAGCGATGTGCGAGAACAAGGGAAATTTTAGTTTTAAGCGTAAATTGATATGTGGGCTGCTGGGGGATTGGGTGCCATGGCTGATTTTTAATTCCCAGTCCGGCCAGCTGGCTGCATGCTGGGTCGGTGACCCCGCCATTGCAGCCTGTGTCGGCGAGAGGGGCCTGTCGGACCCCTGCCACAGGGTCCTGTTCGCTGATGCGACCATTTCGCCCCTGTAGCGCGCCAAACCAGACCGGCGCGGGACACGGGGCCCGCCGGGGGGAAATACTGGTCCCCTCGGCGGGCAATCCGAACCGGCCCTGGGGTCCGGACCCCAGCGGCCCGCCGGGCAAATGACCGGTTTGCCCTGTGAGCAGTCCGGGCCTGGTGACCATACAGTATATATGGATAGGCAGGCAGGGTTATGGTGACCATACAGTATATATAGACAGGCAGGCAGGGTTATAGTGACCATACAGTATATATAGACAGGCAGGTTATAGGGCGCCGATACAGTAATATATAGACCGGAAGGGATATAGTGGCCATACATGTAAATATTAGACAAAGTAAGGGTTATAGGTGGCCATACAGTATATATCAGATAAGACAGGATTAATAGTGGCCATACAGTATATATAGATTAGCAGGCAGTTATAGTGGCCAACAGTATATATAGATAGGCAGGGTTATATGACTGGCCAAACAGTATAATATAACGACAGTCAGGGTTCTATAGTGGCACATACAGTATATATAGACAGGCAGGGCGTTATAGTGGCCATACAGTATAATATGGATAGACAGGATTATAGTGGCCATACAGTATATATAGATTTAGGCGCAGGGTTCATAGTGGCATACAGTATTAAAATAGGCAGGGTTATAGTGGCCATACAGTACATATAGACAGGAAGGGTTATAGTGGCCATACAGTATATATAGATAGACAGGATTATAGTGGCCATACAGTATATATAATAGAGTACTGCAGGCAGGTTATAGTGGCCATACAGTAATATAAATAGCAGGTTATAGTTCCATACAGTAATAATAAAGACAGGCAGGGTTTATAGTGGCCATACAGTATATATAGACAGGCAAGGTTATAATGACCATACATTGTATGATAATCCCGACAGGCAGGATTATAGTGGCCATACATATAAAGTAATAGACAGGGTTATAGTGGCCATAAATTATTATATAGGATAGTCATGGTTATAATGAACATACAGTATATATACAACAGGCAGGGTCTTATAGGCGCGCCATGCAGAATATATAGATAGGCAGGGCAGGTTATTAATAGGGGCCATACAGTATATATAAATGGCAGGTTATATTGACCATAAAAGTAAAATAGACAGGCAGGTTAATTTTGACATAACAGTATATATAGATAGGCAGCAGTGTAATAGGCGCCATGCAGAAACATATAGATAGGCAGGGCAGGGTTATAGCGACCATACAGTATATTAAGACAGGCCTGGGTTCTATACGTGGGCCAACATACATAAAGACAGCAGGGTATAGTGGCCATACGTATATATAGAATACAGGGTTCTATAGTGACGATACAGTATATATAGATAGGCAGGATTATAGTGACCATACAGTATATATAGATAGGCAGTAATAGTGAGGCCCATACCATATTATATATATAGACAGGGGGAGTTTTTTTTATAATAGTGAGCCATACAGTATATATATAATAGGCAGGGTTTATAATGACTCATGACATATATAGACAGGCAGGGTTATAGACGCCAATGCAGAACATATAGATAGCAGGCATGTTTAATATGGGACATACAGTACTATATAAGAAGCAGGTATAGTGACCATACAGTATAAATTAAGACAGTCAGGATAATAGTGGCCATACAGTCTTTATAAATAGTCAGCAGGGTTATAGTGCCCAGCACAGTATATATAGATAGAGGCAGAGGAGTTAAAAATGACCATACAGTATATATAGACAGGCAGGGTTATAGGCGCCATGCAGAACATATAGATAGGCAGGCAGGATTATTATAGGGGCCATACAGTATATATAGACAGGCAGGGTTATAGTGACCATACAAGTAAAAAAAGACAGACAGGATAAAGGATGGCCATAGCAGTATAATATAGAAATACAGGCAGGAAGTGGTCTTATTAAAGGGGACATACAGTATTAAGCTACGCAGGCAGGTTATAGTGACCATAGCAGTAATATATAGACAGGCAGGGTATAGTGGCCATACAGTACAATAGACATCTGGGTTAAAGTGTGCCAAAACAGTACATATAGACACGGCAAGGGTTATAGTGGCCATACAGTATATATAACAAGATCTCGGCAGATAAGTGGCCCATACAGACTATATATGCAGGCAGGGTTAAAGTGGACGATACAGTATATATAAGAATAGGCAAGGAATATATTGCCCATAATCTTGGGTGGGGTTGGGGGGGGGTGTTGGGTACGTATATATAGATAGGCAGGGTAATAGTGGCCATACAGTATATATAGATAGACAGGGTTATCGTGGCCATACAGTATATAAAGATAGGCAGGTTTATAATGACCATACAGTATATAGACAGGCGGGGTTATAGGCGCCATGCAATGACAATAGATAGGCAGGCAGGATTATTATAGGGGCCATACAGAATATATAGACAGGCAGGGTTTTTGTGACCATACATTATAAATAGACAGGCAGGGTTATAGTGGCCATACAGTATATATAAATAGGCAGGCAGGGTTATTATAGGGGACATACAGTATATATAGATAGGCAGGCAGGGTTATAGTGACCATACAGTATATATAGACAGGCAGGGTTATAGTGGCCATACAGTACATATAGACATGCAGGGTTATAGTGGCCGTACAGTATATATAGATAGGCAGGATTATAGTGGCCATACAGTATATATAGATAGGCAGGCAGCGTTATAGTGGTCATACAGTATATATAGATAGCCAAGGTTATAGTGGCCATACAGTATAAATACCGATAGGCAGGTTTATAAGTTGACCATACAGTATATATAGACAGCAGGGTTTATAGTGACACATACAGTATATAAAGACAGGCCCAGGGATATAGTGGCCATCACAGTATATTATCTATATGGCAGGGTATAGTGGCCATACAGTATATATAGATAGGAAGGGTTTATAATGATCAGAACAGTATATATAGACAGGCGGTTATAGTGTCATTCCAGTAAATATAAGGAAAATAGAAAGGGTTTATATTGCCATACAGTATATATAGACAGACAGGCAGGATTATAGTGGCCATACAGTATATATAGATAGGCAGGCAGGGTTATAGTGGCCATACAGTATATATAGATAGGCAGGGTTAAAATGACCATACAGTATATATAGACAGGCAGGGTTATAGGCGCCATGCAGAATATATAGATAGGCAGGCAGGGTTATTATAGGGGCCATACAGTATATATAGACAGGCAGGGTTATAGTGACCATACAGTATAAATATACAGCCCAGGGTTTATAGTGGCTCCATACAGTATAATTAAATAGGGCAGGCATGTATAATACGGGGACCATACAGTATTTATAGATAGGCAGGCAGGGTTATAGTGACCTACAGTAATAAGTAGAACAGGCCGAGGGTTAATGAGTGTGCCATACAGTACATTAGACATGCAGTGTTATAGTGCCGTACAGTATATAAAGAAAAGGCAGGATATAGTGGCCATACAGTATATCTATATAGGCAGGCAGCGTTATAGTGGTCATAACATGTATATATAGATACCAAGGTTATAGTTGCCATACAGTAATTATATAGATAGGAGCAGGGTTAAAGTGACCATTCACAGTTATAAATGTACAGGGTTATAGTGGCCATACAGTATATATAGATAGGCAGGGTTATAGTGGCCATACAGTATATATAGATAGGAAGGGTTATAATGATCAGACAGTATATATAGACAGGCAGGGTTATAGTGGTCATTCAGTATATATAGATAGAAAGGGTTATAGTGGCCATACAGTATATATAGATAGGAAGGGTTATAATGATCAGACAGTATATATAGACAGGCAGGGTTATAGTGGTCATACAGTATATAATAGAAGAAGGTTATAGTTGGCCATACAGTATAATAGACAGACAGGCATGATTATAGTGCCATCACAGTAGATATAGATTAGCAGGCAGGGTTTTATATGTGGCCATACAGTATATATATCGGGATTAGGCAGGGTTAAAATGACATACAGTATATATAGACAGGCCAGGTTATAGGCGCCATGCATCATATATAATAGGCAGGCAGGGTTATTAAGGGCCATCTACAGTATAATATAGACAGCAGGGTTATAGTTGCACCAAACAGTATAAATAAGACAGGCAGGGTTTATAGTGCCATCCACAGGTATATATAAATAGAGCAGGCAGGGTTATTATAGGGGACATACATTATATATAAGATAGGCATTCAGGGTTATTAGTTACATACAGTATATATAGACAGTCAGGTTATATAGTGGCCATACAGTACATATAGACATGCAGGGATATAGTGTCCCGAACAGTATATATAGATAGGGCAGGATTATAGTGGCCATACAGTATATATAAATAGGCAGTGCAGCGAGTTATAGTGGTCATAACAGTATATATGATAGCCAAGTTATATTGGCCATACAGAATTATATATAGGCAGGGTTATAGTGACCATACAGTATATATAGACAGGCAGGGTTATAGTGCGACCTTACATGTATATAAAGACAGGCAGGGTTATAGTGCCATACAGTATATATAGTAAAAGGCAGGGTATAGTGGGCCATACAGTATATATAGATATATGGTAATATGAAAAAGACATTATAGAAGACAGGCAGGGTTATAGTGGGCCATTCAAGTATTATATAGATAGAAAGGGTTATAGTGCCATACAGTATATATGTGACACCTGGGCTTGCAATGGCGTTGTACGGCAACATTGAGGACAAAGGACCAAGGGAGTAGCAGGGTTATAGTAGCCATACAGTATATATTGAAAGGCAGGGTTAAAGTTACCATACAGAATATATCAAAAGGCAGGGTTATAGTGTCCATACAGTATATATAGACGTGGCATGGTTATAGTGGCCATACAATATAATATAGACAGCAGGGTTTTTTATTAGTGACCATACAGTACATATAACAGCAGGGTTTTAGTTTCCATACAGTATATATAGACAGGCAGGGTTTTAGTGGCCATAACAGAATGATATAATTATGCAGGGTTATAGTGACCAACAGGATATATTAGACAGGCAGGTATGAGTGCCATACAGTATATATAATAGGCAGGGTTATAAGTGGCCATACAGGTATATATAGATAGGCAGGGTTATAATGAACATTACAGTATAATATATGAATGGCAGGGTTATAGGCGCCATGCAGAATATCATAGATATGGCAGGCAGGGTTATATAGGGCCATACAGTAATATAAAGATTAGCAGGCAGGTATATAGTGACCATACAGTAATATATAGACTGGCAGGGTTATTGTGACCATACAGTATAAATAGACAGGCAGGGTTATAGTTTCCATACAGTATATATAGATAGGCAGGCAGGGTTATAGGCGCCATGCAGAATATATAGATAGACAGGCAGGGTTATTATAGGGGCCTTAGAGTATATATACACTCACCGGCCACTTTATTAGGTACACCATGCTAGTAACGGGTTGGACCCCCTTTTGCCTTCAGAACTGCCTCAATTCTTCGTGCAAAAGATTCAACAAGGTGTTTTGCAACGTGCTCAATCTGGTACCAAGGGGCCCAAAGAGTGCCAAAGAAAATATTCCCCACACCATGACACCACCAACCACCATGCTGAAACCGTTGATACATAGGCACGATGGATTCCATGCTTCATGTGTTGACGCCAAATACTGACCCTACCATCAAATGTCGGCAGTAGAAATCGAAACTCATATACTAACCATCCAATGTTTTCCCAATCTTCTACTGTCCAATTTCGATGAGCTTGTGGCTAATATGGAGCCTCAGTTTTCCGTTCTTAGCTGAAAGAGTGGCACCCGTGTGCGGTCTTCTGCCTGCAGTAGCCCATTCTGCCTCAAAGTTCGCCGTACTGAGTGCTTCAGGATGCTCTTCAGCCTACCTTGGTTAGTAACGGTGGCCTTATTTGGTCCACTGTTAGCCCTCTCTTCTATCACAGCTCGAACCACGTCTTCCCATTCCCTTTTGGACCCTCTCACAACAAGGCATTTCCGCCCATCAGGACTGCGCCTCACTGGATGTTTTTTATTTTTTCGACAATCTCTTGAAACCCATGAGATGGTTTGTGCGTGAGAAATCCCAGGAGATCATCAGTTTCTGAAATACTCATCACCCAGCCCTTTCTGGCACCAACAACCATGACCACGTTTCAAAGGCAACTCAAATCACCTTTCTTCCCCTTACTGATATCTCGTTGTGAACTGCAAGAGATATTTGCTCTCGCCCATGTCTAACATGCCTAAATGCACTGAGTTCTTGCCTGCCATGGTGATTCGGCTGATTAGAAATTAAGTGTTAACGAGCAGTTGGACAATGATACGTATCTAAAGAGACCGGTGAGTGAAGATAGCATCGAGGGTTAATAGTGACCATACATCATATAATAGACAGGCAGGGTTATGTGACCATACAGTATACTACACGGAAACAGTGCAGGGTTTATGTGGTCATTCATATATATAGATCAGAAAGGGTATACAAGTGGCCATACAGTAATATACATACGATAGCAGGCAGAGGGTTTATAGTGCCATACAGTCTATAATAAATAGGCAGGCAGGTTATAGTGACCCATTCAGATATATACAGAGCAGGAGTTATAGTGCCATACAGTGGTATATAAACGGCAGGATATAGTGCCATAACGTATATATATATAAGGCCAGGCAGGGTTTATAGTGCCATCACAGTCCTATATAAATAGGCAGCAGGTTATAGTGACCAATACAGTATATATAGATAGGCAGGGTATATAGTGCCATACAGTGTATATACATCAGCATAGGACTTATAGAGGGCCATGACAGTATATATAGACAGGCAGGGTTTATAGTGGCCATACATTATATAGATAGCAGGGTATAGTGTCCATCACAGTATATATAGACAGGCAGGGTTGTAGTTACCAACAGTATATATAGACGGCAGGTTATAATGACCATACATATAATATAGACAGGCAGGGTTATAGTGGCCATACATATATATAGATAGGCAGGTATAGTGGCCATTCAGTTATATAGTTAGGCCAGGGTATAATGACCATACAGTATATAAGACTAGGGAGGTTATAGGCCCATGCAGAATCATATAGCATCTATGGCAGGCAGGGATATTATAGAGGGCCTATCACAGTTATAGAACAGGCAGGCGGGTTATGTGGCCGTAACAGTATATCTAGACAGCAGGTTATAGTGACCATACAGTATATATAGACAAGGCAGGTATAGTGTCTCTTGGTGATTAGCTAATACTATAAGAATAGAAAGGGTTCAGGTAAGTGGCCAATACAGTAACATATTGGAATAAGATCTCAAAAGGACAGGGGTTATATGAGATTGCCATACTATGAAATTGAATTAGGCAGGTTATAGAGCCATGACAGTATAATAGTAGATAGGCAGGTGTATAGTGGCCATACAGTATAATTATAGACTGGCAGGGTTTTATTAATGCCATACACTATATATAGACAGCATGGTTTATAGTCGACCATACAGTAAATAAAGACAGTGTCATGGTTTTTAGTGGCCATACAGTTATACAATAAATGACAGACAGTGTTTAGTGCCATACCAGTATATATTAGATTATGCAGGGTTATAGGTGACCATACACATATAATCTTAAATCATTAAACATGCAGGGTTAAAAGTGGCCATGACAGTAAATATAGATAGGCAGGGTATAGTGGCCATGACTGTAATAATATAGATAGGCATTGTTATAATGACCAATACAGCAACATAATAGAAACGGCATGTATAGGCGCCAAGCAGAATATTATAGATAGCAGGCAGGGTTATATAATAGTGGGCCATACAGTATATATAGCTAGCAGGCAGGGTTATAATTGACCATACAGTATAAATAGACATGCAGGGCATATAGGTTTCCATACAGTATATATAGATACGCGGCAGGGTTATACGGCTGCCAGTGCCAAGAATATTTAGATAGTCAGCAGGGTTATTTTAGGGGCCGATACAGTATATATAAGACAGGCAGATTATAAGTTGCCAATTACAGACACATATATTAAACAGGCTGAGGTTATAGTGGCCCATACAGTAATAGTAAGATAGGCAGGAATTTATAGTGGGCCATAGACAGTATATATAGATAAGGGCAGGGATTATAGTAGCCATCACAGAAATATACAGAGACATTGGCAAAAGGGTTAGAAGTGGCCAAACATATATATAGGACAGGCAAGGGTTATTAGCTGACCATACGATTATACAATACGACAGCAGGGTTTAGTCGGCCTCATACAGTAATATATATAATAGGCATAGATATAGTGTCATGACAGTATATATACACAAGATAGGCATGTTAAAGTGGTCCAATACAGTTCATATATAAATAGCTAAGGCGCAGGGGTTATAGTAACCAACATTATAATATAGATATGTCCAGTGATTGATATTGGCCATACATTATATAATGATAAGACAGACAGGTTATATTGGCCATATAAGTATATATAGACAGACAGGTTTATAGAGACTAAACAGTATATATAGATATCTCAGGCGGTTATACGGTGCCATACAGTATATATAAGAAGATAGGCCAGGGTTATAGTGGCTCATACCAGTATTATATATGCAGGATAGCCATGGTTATAGAGGCCATACAGTATATATAGATAGGCCTAGGGTTTATAGGTGGCCATACAGTATAATAATAGGGATCACGAGGCATTGTGCTTATAGTTGGCCATACAGTATATATATGAAAGGCAGCGGTTACCAAGTGACCCATACAGCTATACTCATTAGACAGGCACGGGTTATATGACCATACAGTAAATATTAACGATAAGGCATGGTTATAAAGTGGCCATTGACATGTATATAAAGGAAAATGGCCAGGAGTTATAGATAGGGTCCCATACAAGTATATACAGACAGCAGGTTTCTAGTGCCAAACAGTATAAATAACTGACATGCAGGGGTTATAGAAGACCATACAGTATATATAGACAGGCAGTGTGGATATTAGAGGGCCAGAACAGTACATATTCAATAAAGGCAGGGGTATATAGTGGTCATACAGTATATAAGTTAGATAGCAGGGTTATAGTGGCCATACAGTAATAAGCACTGGCAGGCATGTTATAGTACCCAGTACAGTATCATATATGATAGGCAGGTAGGGGTGTGGCGGGGCTCTCTCTTGGGGGGGGGGGGGGGGGGGGGGGGGGGGGGGGGCGGGGGGGGGGGGGGGGTAGATGGCCATAACGAGTATATATATAGACTGGCAGGGATTTAATTGTGGCCTACAGTATATGTATATGATAGGCAAGACAGTGTTATATTGGTCCCATAACTAGAGATAACCATAAATAGACCAGTCAGGGTTATTAGTGACTATACAGTATAATATAGATAGGCTAGGGTTAAAGTGTGCCCATATCAGTATAATATAGACTAGCAGGGTTATAGTGGCCATACAGTATATATAGATAGGCAGGTGTAAAGTGCCATTACAAGTAATAATAGTAGATAGCTGCAGATGGTTTAAGGGCCGATACAGTAAATATACATCGAACGGCAGGGTTATAGGAGACCATACAGTATATATATGACCAGGCAGGGCTTATAGTGTCCATTAGCAGTATATATAGAATAGGCAGGGTTATAGTGGCCATACCGTATATATAGACTAGGTCAGTCAGGGTTGGTAGTGGCCATACAGTAAATAAACGGATAACTGCAGGGGTTTTATATTTACCAAACAGCATATAATAATAATAATAATAATAATAATACTAATAATCTTTATTTGTATAGCCCCAACATATTCCACAGCACTTTACAAATTCATGTGGTCAACTGTAAAAGAGCAGTCAGTCACACACCGACTGTCTCACTGCCCACAGAAGACTGCAGTCCCCCGCCCCCTCCGTCCTGAAAGTTGTCCGTTGGAGACAGAGGCAGCAACATCTAACGAAAGCCCACCGGCCGGAGAAAGAACAGTACTAGGTTAGCAGACAAAGTAGTTGCTGCAGGGCCCGAGTTTATGGGGCCGCGGTGGGCCCCCTAGTGGTGCGGGCCCCGTGGCAGCTGCTTTGTCTGCTACCCCTGTAGTTCCGCCCCTGTTACTTCAGTATTACCACATAATCTTCTTTCCTCATGATGCCATCTATTTTGTGAAGTGCACTAGTTCCTCCTGCAGCAAAACAATCCCACAATATGCTGCTGCCACCCTCGTGTTTCACAGTTAGGATTGTGTTCTTAGGTTTCTAAGCTTCTCCCTTTTTCCTCCAAATGTAATGATGGTCATTGTGGCCAAACAGTTCAAATTTAGTTTTGTCAGACCATAGGATCTCTCTCTCTGGTTTATTTTGCTTTGCATGTATATGTGTCTTTTTATATAGTGTATGTAAACTTCTGGTTTCAACTGTATATATATGTGCATATATACATACACAAAACTTTATATTTACATGTATAAACATGTATCTAAATATATAGCAACATATTATATATATATATAATATTTATATATATATATATATATATATAATATATTTATATATATATATATATATAAAATATATAAAATATATAAAATATATGTGTGTGTGTGTGTAGTGCCACAAACATATATAAATAGACAGACATCTAGGTAAATGAAGTTGAATTTAAATCTGAATATATTTGGTATGCCCTACAAGTTAGGAGCGCAGTAGGAGCAATCTTATGCCTTGAACAGCAGATTGCTTAATGAAACCACGAATGCACGGGTTGTTCATTACATAGTGATCATTTTATTAGCTAGAAAGAAGATAAACGACTAAGACAGAGGTGATCATGGAGCATGCTCTGGAATGCGCGCTCCCGTGATTACGACTAGGAAGTGGACAGAACATGACACAGAGAAGTCGGCAACCATGTGACCAAATGCCAGCCTTTCCAGACAAAAGAAAAGAAATGTATTATTTATCGATCCATATAATTCCCCTTTCCTGTCTGAAAAATGCCAACCGTATACCAAATATGCAGTATTTTGAAGAACCATTTGATGTATCTGAAACATGTATGTCATCTTGGACTGGCCCATAGTGGAAACCCCGATGAGCCCCGAGCATGGTAGACCTGGAGTTCTCTTTTAACTGCATATATATTTTCAGGAGAGGCAAAAAAGCATAGACAGAGAGGCAAACAGCAAGAGACAGAGCATAGGAGGCATGTACAGTCATTTACAGTAGCTGTAGGGTGGAGTCCTAAAATAAGCTTCACCGGTTAGCCCAGAAACAGCTCAACTGGTGGGCCCCTACAATCCACTCCACCTGTGGGGTCTAGGTACCCCAGTCTGAATGCGTGTTTGTATCAGTAAATAAAGGATACTTGGCACTCTAGAAGGCACGTTAAAGAGATAATATATTCCCATTCAAGGAGTCAACAACACTGCAATGTTGCTTTTGAAGGTGAATCAAATATTTAGTAAATGTCAAGGGGGTGTTCCCCGAACTAAGAAAGCTAGTTGGTATATCAGGGCATGATAAAAAAAAAAAGAAAAGATAAAACTCATACTTACCTCCAGGACACTCTTGTTCAGTCTCAGCAGCCAGTCTGTCCAGGAAATAAATGTGAACATTGATCATTCACATGACAGGTGCAGCCAATCACAGGCCACAACATCATGTGCACGTGACCGCTATGGCTTTTAATTGGCTGCACCTGTCAGGTGAACGATAACCGTTTGCTGCTTCAGCAGGGATGAACGGACCAGCCTCCAGGACTAAATCATGCCCCCACGGACCAACTAGCTTTAACACTAATGGTTATAAAATGAAAATGTGCTAAAAATTAGGATAACAAATGGCAAGTCATCTTGAAAATGGTAGTTCTACTTTGTAGCACATTTTGCTTTTATAAGCATTAGAATTAAAAGATAAGCTTTACTTCATAATCACATCTCCTTTGTTGACTGTTGATGTCTAACTGCAAGAAGTGTAGAGCATTGATGCTCAACTTTTGCTGAAAGTGAACCAAACCACATTTTTATTTTCTACAGTTTGATGTGAATGGATATTTCTAATAGGGAATGTATACAACAAAGATTTCTCCATAACTTTTAGTAGCACAAGTAAGTATAATGGATTTGTGACTTGATCATCATGATGTTTTGGTTCACAAAAAAAAAAAAAAACACTAACCATACATCTCACTAGAAAAAAAGTAAAATAGACAAAAAATAAGTATGGGAAATAATGAAGTGAACAGAGTAAGGCCGTGTCCCCACAGCACAGTATAAATACCAGTCGGTATCGCGGAGAAAAGCCCTCCTCCTTCACACAGACATGTTCATCTTCTGTCCGAAAACCGGTCGGAAGAATGAAAAACTGCTGGGCGGAAAACCCGTGCAGTTAGGACTGCTGTGTGGGTTTTCCATAGAGGCCCGTTTTAAAAGCTTTCATCCGGTTTGCAGAAACCGAAAACCGTCTGAAAAACCTGGCGAAAACCCGTGCCGTGGCGACAATCCCTAAGAGATGAGATCTAGGGAGATGAAGAGAAGAGCAGGGGAAGACTAGGTCTACCCAGCACTGGTTTTGGTAGGATTTCAAAAATCTGACTCTAACCAGTGCTGTGTAGACTGCAATAGAAAATGTGTACCTTAGTATATACACAGCATGGATTTTCTACTGTGGGTTTTCTAAACCGCCAACCATCTGATGGAAGATAGAACATGTTTTATCTTCCACCAGATTCCTGTAGCCTCAATGTATGGGACCGAAATCCGCAAAGTCAGCGCCAAAAACTGTGGTATGGCACTGTTAAGATGCCATTGGATTTTGGACTCAAGCTCAGGTGTAAGATCCTCAGCTTGTCTGACTGCTATTCTCCATGAAAACATAAGTATGGATTAAATTTTTCAGAATTAGGCTTGTTGCCTTATGTTCACAAAGTCGCGGATTTCCTATTGTTCATAAAGCTGCAAACCACAAGTATGTTTCTACACTTTAAATACATCCCATAATCCTATTTGCCTTGGCAGCTGCTCACACTGGCTCCTATAATTATGTTTACTGTCCACTGGGATTCCCAAGTCCTTCTCCAATTCACTGTTTCCAGTGTTTTTCTATTTAACATGTAGTCATGTAATGGATTTTTCCTCACCTTGTGCATAACATTGCATTTATCTGTGGTAAACCTCATCTGCCACTTTACTGCTCAGGCCTCCAACTTATCCAGATCTCTTTGTAATAAAACATTATCCTCTATTGTGTTGATTACTTTACAGAGCTTAGTATCATCTGCAAAGATTGATATTCTACTGTGCAATCCCAATGATATTAACAAATATAGTAAAGAGAATATGGTCCAATACTAATCTCTGTTGTACTCCACTAGTAACAGGGATCCAGTCTGAGTATGTACCATTAATCGCTACACTTTGTTTACAATTACAAAGCCAGTTAGTTACCCACTTGTAAACATTTCCCCCCAGTCCAAGCATTTTCATTTTACTTACTAACTTTTTTTGTGGCATAGTCAAATGCTTCCAAAAAATCTAGATATATGACATCTAATGCCTCACCCCGATCCAGTCTAGAACTAACCTCCTTACAAAAGCTGATGAGATTAGTTTGACAGGACCGATCCTTCATAAACCCATGCTGGAACGGCGTTATACATTTATTTTCAGTGAGATACTCCAGTATAGCATCTTTTTGAAAACCTTCAAACATTTTACCTACATCAGAGGATAAACATACTGGCTTATAGTTTCTAGGATCACTTTTTGAACCTTTTTTGAATACAATATTTACTATTTTGCCATAGGCAAACTTAAACTCTATCAGTTCCCTATCTGTAAAACACTAAAACGTAACTTTTATTATGTTTAACTCTTAACCTCTATACACACTATTTAAAAACCCGAATTCTAACCTCACCAGTAAACCCTTTTTACTTCTGAAAGAAGGAATAGCTCCTTTTCTTTTATAAAAGTCTGGTGGAGCACCCACCTATTAACAAGGAAAGCCTTATATATAACAGCAATTTACTAGCCCCAGTAAGGGATCCCAAGCCTCTACTTGGGCAGTTACTGTCCCTATCTCATGGACACAAAAACAAATAAGCCCCCCTTGTGACACCCTCTGCAGCAGGTGTACACTTTCTAGACAGAGGTAAGAAATCACAATATTTAAAACGTCTATCTGACCTCCCGACATGTTTCACCAGCTAACCTTGGCTTCATCGGGGGGTTAGAGGTCCGATCACATGTGGTCCTAAGCTCACTTTCCTTTTATATCTTATTGGGTACACACCCTATTCAGGTGCTCCCCCAATTTTAGGCCTCAGAGAATCCACAAAAACCCCACTCCCCCTTCCGCTCTCCTGCACGCAAAACTTATAAAAATGTGCTACTAAAGAATGCCACCATGGCTCCCCTAAACCAACAATCCTCAGACAAATTCACCATCTCCATAACGGGCTTGCGCCCGTTTACCGTACTGCCCCGCGGCCCAACGGAAACTGTATAAATTTAGACATTTCAGCCCTGACTAGGAAGGCTTCCGTCTCATTTCTCTCATATTATTGCAACTGCGTGGCTCACCTAGGACGGGACTAAGCAGAATAGGTGTTACATTCCACAGCACACTACCAGCTTTATCAACTCCCATAAACCCCTTCTCTTCCATGTCAATATGCATATTCATTGGGAATATAAAAATCATTGTTAAGTACACTATTGTCATATTATCTTCCCATAAAGCACTTCATCTATATATCTAATATACATATTAATTTTAATAAAGCTGCAAGCCTTATTAAATACATATTCATTGTACTGTACACTATTGTCTCAAACAATTTCCATAAACCACTTCTCTTTTACATGTAATATTCATATTCATTTTAATAAGCTGCAGGCTCTATGGTTAGCCCGCCCTCCCTCCTGCAGTTTCACCTCACACCTTCCTCATTAAAGATTCTCTCTTACAGGCCCCCACGGCTAAGCCACCCAATTTCCCATTACGTCCCCAATGGGAGCATGCAAAAATATTAGAAATATTCAAACGCTATTGCATCTGCATACAACTATACCCATAATATTGTTATTTAAAAGTTTGCAAAAAAATCAACGCATTGAGCAGAAAAAACAATAAATCTTATACATAGATGAATAAAATACATGATAATAGTAATCTACTCCCAGGTGGCGTCCTCCCCCCACAAACAACGCGTGCATAATACCAATACGATTTCAGCTCCAAAAAGAACCCTCCATGCACAGAAGCAATATACATACATCCCAATTTGTTAAAATAGAAACCGTGGCCTCTCGGGGGATCAATACCCCATATCATCTTTACAAGACAAAAGGGAAAAGGAGGGACAACGTAGAGGAGGGGGTGGGGGGGGGGGGGGGGGCCAGGAGGGAGATGGGAGGGAGGACAAAACGGTATGGTGAAACTTTTGATGCTTCCTTAAATAGTCTATATCCAACTGTGCTAATATCCAACTGACCGTACTTAATCACATAATATCATGTTTCTTTCAAAAAATTTAATGTAAAAAGGGAATTTCCAGCAAGATTAAATAAAGGGCTTGAAAATGAAAAAAAGCCTTCATTTAGGCCTTTTAGGTTTCAATGTATTGAGTCTGTGTATCCATCTTGCCTCTTCCTGTTAACAAAAACTACATCCAGATCGCCCTTTCTTTCCCCCTAGCTTTTCCACACAGATGCCCCAGAATTTAAGCACCTCTATTTCACCATTATGTATTCCAAAATGTGTCTCCACTAGGGGATGTCACCTCTAGTTTTAATAGTACTCAGATTTTTTCGAGATCCACGACGAAACTCCTGTATGGTTTTTCCCAAAATAGAGCTTGGGGCAGGTACGCATAGCCCCATAAACTCCCCCTCTGGTTTTCCATGTGATGTATTGTCGTAGCTCAAATCTTCTCTTATCAATGGGATTCACAAATTCTTTAGTTTTCCATATGAATTGACAGAGTGAACAGTTACCACAGGGATATGAGCCTACCACCGGGGACTGTAACCATGTTTTTTTGCCATCTCCCTCAAAATGACTATGTACAAATTCATCCCTAAGTTTTTTTTCCTCTTCTATAAGTGACACTAGGGTATTTAGAAATCATCTCAGAGAATACTGGATCTGCTCTCAGAATGTGCCAATGTCTTCTAAGAATATCCCTCATTTCATTGGCTCTATCATTAAAGGTACCTTAAAATTTAATTTAAATCAGTTTTTTTTTTTTTTTTTTCTTCCTCTTTTATGATTAATAAATGTCCCTGCCCACTAGTCAAAACCTGTTAAACGCCTTCCTCAAACATTTTTTTGGATAACCCCTTGCCTTGAAAAACGTGATTTTAATTTTAAATACATTCTTCATTAAAAAGCCTCTAAAGTAGAGCAATTCCTACGAGCCCTAAGAAATTGGCCTATGGGAATCCCCTTTTTTTGAGAAGGTGGATCGCAACTAGAAAAATGTAACAAACTGTGGTAGCCTTTATTTTTCCAAAATATCTTTGTCTGAATCTGCTTGTTTTCAATCCAACATAATTTCAAGATCCAAAAAATTAATTTTCTTCCAGATGAATTTCCCAAACGTGAATTTCATCCCAATTCATTATCATTGAGTCTAGATACAAAATCCTGAAAAATTTTTTCACTACCACCCAAAAAACAAATTTTCATCAAAAAAGCGCCCACCAAAATAAAATCCGATCTGTGAATATTTCAAAGTGTTCAGAAAAAAACAATAGCATTCCACCCACAACCTAAAAATAAAATTAGCAAAGCTTGGCGCACAGACTGGGGCCCATGGCTGCTCCCTTATATGGTGATAAAAGGTGCCATCAAAACAAAAAATGGGTTATGTGCCCAAAAAAAAAATCCATAAACTGTAAAATTAAATCATTGTGTTCCGTAATTGGGGGTACCTCTTGTTTTCAAAAAATATTTTGATTGCTTTCAGGCCCAGATCATGTCTGATGTTGCTATATAGGGCTTCTACGTCTAAACTTTGCAAGAAGTGTACTTTCCCCTCACCACTAGACGTTCATTCACATCACAGTATCCTTTCATATCTTTAAGAATGAAGGAAGGCCAGTGGACAAAGGGCATCAGTATACGGTCAACATAAGTGCTAGGTCCTTTTTGTTTAAATTGTTTCTACCTGAAAATATCAGTCTTCCTGTATTGGACAACCCTTTATGCACTTTGGTAATGCAAAAAGGTAGCAATAGAAAGGAAATACAATTTAGCAAAAATTTCTTCTCCTCCTCAGTAATTAATTTTTCTCAATTCCCAGTTTCCAAAAACCCCTTTTTATTCCTTCATTACTCATTGGTTGGATCTTTTGGAAGCCTCTCATATGTTACTGAATCATCAAGTTTTCTCTCAACCATTTGCTCTATAATCACTTTAAATTTAAGATGAAAATATTACCACCCTTGTCACTGGGTTTTGATTACTATCTCCCTGTTAGGTTGTAATTCTGCAAATACTACTTCTTCCTTCCCATTTTAAATTTAAAGAAGATGGTTGTCCGTCTGAGTGCTAGTTTCTTTATATTTTTGCGTTACTACCCTTTACAACGTATCCAATAAATTATATTGTGATATCGGAGGTGTATTCCAGATTTTGGTTTCAATTGGTCAAGGGTATCTAGAATTTTGGGTTCCTTCACCTTCACCATGCAAATTGTTCGATCCACCCAATGTTTTTTCCTATAGTTCTAAAGGGGGTTGTTCACAATTTTTTTCATTTATGATATTTAGTAAAGCCAACCTCTAGCAAAAGAGATTAATATCTTAACCCATAAAAAATTCATTAAATTTTGTGGCAATGGGAATTGTGAACGTAAAACCAATGGGCCAACACCTGTTTTTGATTTTCGTTAATCTATAAAAAGGATTAAATTAATCACTTGAAGTGCTCCATCCTTTTGTTATTTTTCTTTATAATTCCCTTTATCTCGATCCCTCAAGAGAATCCTTGGTGGTTCTAAAAAAATTTGGGAAGTATTTGCGTTTTTGAATGCTCCTGAGATTGAGTTTGCATTGTGTTCATAACCTGTCCATTTCCTGCCACTTTGTGGTGTATTTATATGCCATTTGGAAATCATTAACCCGTGGGTCCCCACACCGTGGGCCCCACAGCACAGGATGCAGAAAGAGGACAATGTATTTGATCCCACTGGTCCTTCTCCTGATTGGCATCTCTGAGGATTCTGATCTTTTTTACTGTTTTGAGTAGAAGATTTTTTATGTTAATTTCTTAAATTTTTCCCCAAACCCCTGTTTTTCTCTGCCTCCTCCAACCATTTATTCCCCTACCCTGCTTATAAACCCAATTAATAGAACCTGTGGGAGGATTCTTCTACAGCAGAAGTCTCTGAATCTGACAAATCTGAATATTAATTAGGTTGTAGGTAAATCTACTATTTTTCCCCAAATATAAACCTGATTGTTATCAAAAACTTCCGATCCCTCAGATAATTTGTTATGTTTCCTTTCTTTAATTTTTTCTCTCAAGAGATTCTATATTTCGTTGTAATTTTTGTTCTAATTCAGGAATCTGGATGGGGGCCCCAAGGGTTTTTAATCTCCACTATCTCCGATTTAGTTGTTTCACATTAATTTATTCAATGAAATTCTTTCATATTCTTGACAGGTATTTCATCCAATTTCAGAGAGCATTCAGTTTAGCAGTTTTTTCCCAACCCTTGATAAAAATAGGGTCCTCTAAATGTGTAAATTTTTCTCAAACTAATCCTTAATCCTCTATACACAATTGTTGTTGTATATATGTCTCTAGACTGGCTACTTCCCAGCCTGCCCGAATTTGTTGTTTGTAAGTTTTATTTAATTTCTGAAAGGCTATATGTCTATAGTGTGTATAAAGGTTAAGAGTTAAACATAATAAAAGTTACGTTTTAGTGTTTTACAGATAGAGAGCTGATAGAGTTTAAGTTTGCCTATGGCAAAATAGTAAATATAGTGATCAAAAGTCACTCTTTGTTCTCTTGTGAGATTCCCAATTTTTTTGGAGACTATGTGACAACTTTTTTGAATAGTGGCACCACATTTTCTATTGGCCAATCCTTTGGGACATACCCCATTATCATACAGTCCATAAATATTAAGAATAGGGCCTGTCTATCACATTACTTAAAGGGGTTATCTAGCTACAGCATTTGGCAGATTTTTGTGCTGGTTGCCAAGCAGAGCTTGTAAAATGGAGGGGCGTGTTTCTCCTCCTGGCAGGGAGTATCTTCACACTGTATGTAGGTGATGATTCATTCTGTGTGAGCTGGGGGAACCGGATAGGTTCTTGGCTGTCCGAGAGGTTCTATGCTGTCCGAGACTAAGGCTATGTGCACACAGCAAATGACAAAATGCTGTCCAAAATATGATGGCATTTTAGTATTTGCTGTGTAGACATAGCCTAAGTACTCATTGGAAGTGAAAAGCTAAGTGTAACTCGATAGTGTATATCTAAATTTCTTGCTCTCTCTACATACTTTGTAACCAGGGCCATCTTAACAGCATTATGGGCTCCCCAACCAACACAGGCACTCACAAAAATATATGCATTATCAGTAACAAACTTATAACCTACAACACCGCCATATAGAGACCACAGAGTGGTCAGACTCAAGCTCAGGACACCACCACATGAAAATGAATACAGCACTGATCAAACATAGAAGCAAAATAGCCCCTGACCTGCAGGGACTCTCAGGAGACGTCTTATCGGAGGAGTCGTTCTTTTTTCCCTTTCCTTCTTCATCTGACCCATGACTACTTCTCCCGGCCGTAACTCGTCCCTTCAAAATTTAATGCACAAACATCTTAGACTTCTTACTTTATCAGCACTCCCTACCAATTCTTATGTCTGTTATGGCCGCCCCCATTAAGAAAGTAGGAAGTAATGTTGCCACAATTAAGTAGGTATAAAGACCACAGTAGGTAGGTATATATGCCCCTTTAGATAGGTAAAGTAGCCTCCTGTAGAAAGTTAGGTTTATATGCCGACTGTAGACAGGTATACAGTCATCTGTAGATAGGTAGGTATATATTTCCCTTGTAGGTAGGTACACAGCCCCTTGTATGCAGGTAAATAGCCCCTTTAAGTAGGTACACAGCCCCCTGTAGGTAGATATAGCCCCTCTGACTTACGAATTAAGAAAGTAAAAATGCTATTCACCTCTCCTTGCTCCCCGCAGAAGAGCTGACTCTGGGAGCTAGTTTCCGGAACTTTGCTTCCAGCTTTTCCTAGCCCGAAAATTATGGACTTCTGTTGGCGGAGGGTTGCTTAAAGACGTGGTGAGTCTGGGCCTGCAGAAAGATGTGCCGTTCATGGGGCCCCCAGGCAGCCACCTACCCTGCCCAAAGGAAAAGACAGCTTTGAGCCCGTCCCTAGCATACAGTCTGAAAAAAAAAACAAATCCCTCTTTCCTAAACCAATGATGCCTCTTTGTTTTGGCCCGTGGTACAGGTAGTATTTCTGAAAATACTTGCCTTGAGCTTTGGGCCTAAATCTCTTAAATCGTTTTTAAGGACACTTCACCACCCCAATGTGCACCATGACTGCTGGATTCTCACCAACCCCACCCAGTAATCTGTCAACCCGATCTGTGAGATGTCGAACTCGCTCCCCAGGTAAACAACATACTGTTCAACGATCCCATTGTTTGTGACAGATTGGCCTGTCTGTTCCCCTAATAATGGAGTCCCCAACTATCCTCACCTGTCTAGCCTGCCCTGCACTCCTATTCCCCACCTTGCTGCAGCAGCACAATTTCTGAACAGAAATCCCCCACATCCACCAATTTAGAAAAATTGTTGGGGTATTCCAGATCAGAACTAGCCTCCCTGACACTTTTCCCTCTACACTTCTTTCTGTCACCCAGCTAGCTCCTACATGCTGCCATCTTCCCCAGCATCTACCCCAGCGAGTGCTTTCAAGTTGCCACTAGCTCATTTAGATCAGGATCTGGGCTTCTAAATCTGCAGTGTGCACACATCTTACACATGCCCCCTCAAACAGCTGTTCAAGGATTGCATACATTGCACAGGATGTCAACTATGGAACTCATGAGGATATTACAAAAGAGAGAAACACACAGATATGAACAGAAAATTCAGTACAATACTGTCCCATTTAAACTCCTCAAATCTAAAGTCCCTCAATCTTAAGTTACCACATCATTAAGGGATTCTGCTGTCGAGTGTGCATTGTCTGTCACATTTTCAAAAGTTTTTTTTTTGTAATTAAAGGGCATGTTTATTGCATGCAGATTTGGTGTCATTTTTTGAATTTGGTTTTACGCACTATTTACAGTCAGAAAAGAGTCCCATTCATGCCTATGTTGTTTTGAAAACAGATCTGTTTAACAGATGTGTTAAAAAACAAATGCAATACTTGTACAAATATTTTGGGCACATAGTTACATAAGTTTGTAAGGCAGAAAAAAGACAGATGAACATCTGACCTATTGCAGTATAGTGTTGATCTAGAGGAAGGCAAAAAACACTCATGAGGTAGAAGCCTATTGTCCTCATTTTAGGGAAAAAATTCCTTCCCGACTCCAATCTGGCAATCAGAATAAATCAACGACCCTTCTCCAGAATCATAAACACTATGGGCGACATGTATGATCGGGCTTTATGCCTGTTTTTTGGCGTATACTGCGCCTCCCAGCCCGAATCCCGCTGTCGGACGCAGGGATGCGGGGGTTAGGCGCAGCGTTCGCCACTTTCAGTTTGCGCCCCGCATGAAAGGGGCGTGTAATGGGGCCGTGTGGGCGGGGGTTGGCGTTCGGGCGGGACGCGGCGCGCTCGAAAACTCCGAGGCATGTACGTTAGCGAGTCGGCAAAGCGAGGTGCAGTGCAGTGCTCGGCGCTCCGACAGGCAGACCTGTTTTTTTTTGGTCTAATTGCTCCGGCAGAGGCGAAGTAAAAGCAGGATCGGAACATGCGAGGAAAATAGAAGAAATCTCGGCGCCCCGGGACCGTGCAGCAGGAGTATGATTCCGAAAAAATCCCCTTTTAAATAAAGGCGGAAAACAGTGTCAGAAAAGAGCTGAACGTAAAAAATAAACATAATTTTAAAAAAAATCACTTTCCTAACTTAGAACGGCGCAATATCAAGAAAATTATGATATTGTAAATTGCCGGGAAATACAGTAATTCCAATTCTGAAACCTATTCTCATTGGTCGGCATAACCGGCCAATCAAATAGGAGCGACAGTGAACCATTAAAACTATGGGGAAGGATTGACCAATCAGAATCAAAGTGCGGGACAGTTCAAAATACAGTAAAAATGCTGAAAAGAGCTGATTGGTTAAGCTACCGGGGACTTGGCATAGCTCAGCCAATCAGAATAGGAGCGACAGAGACCTATTAAAATCTATGGAGAACTTTTGACCAATCAGAATAAAAGCGACAAAGACCATTTAGTCTATGGAGAAGTTTAGACCAATCAGAACCCACGGCGGGATAATTCCAAAATACATTTAAAAAGTCAGAAAAGAGCTGATTGGCTGGCTGCGGTGGCTTGGTATCCAAGCCAATCAGAGCGCGAGCTACTTCTCCCATTATAGTCTTTGGAGAGATGGGGCTCTGAAATCTCGGCGCTCAGCGCCGTGCGGCATAAAGTTTTAAAATAAAAATTATTTTTATTAAGTGTTAAACATTATAAATAAAGAGCCGAACCCTTCTTTAACCCAATAAAAGCAGTTAAAAACCCGAAAAACGCGTTTGTCGCGCGAGACCGGCGCCTACATAGGGAATTGCAATAGAGAGAATTGCCGGGAAATACGTAATCAAATTGTTTAAGCTATTCTCATTGGTCGGCAAAAAGCACCCAATCAGAATAGGACGACAAGCCCCTTATACCCTATGGAAAAGTTTGGGGACCAATCAAAAAGGGGCGGGGCCCCATTCAACCTATGGGGGAGTATTGCAATCAGAATAGGAGCGACAAGCCCATTTTTCATGGAGAAGTTTGGACCAATAAAAATCAAAGGGGGGACGTTAAAAATACGTAAAAGACGAAAAGGCTGATTGGTGAGCAGCGGGGTTTTGGCTACCCCAAACCCCAAATGAGGCGAGAAATTTCCCATTATGTCATGGGGATGGGGCTCTAAATCTGGCTCTCAGCGCCGTGCGGCATGAAGTATTAAAAAAAAATCTTTTTTATTAAGTTTTAAAACATTTTCAGAAAAAGGCAAACCCTTCTTTACCAAAAAGCAGTTAAAAAACCGAACAACGTTTTTGTCCCCCGAGCCCCGGCGCTCTGGGGAATTGAAAAAAGGGGGAATTCCCGGGGAAATAAGTTATTCAAATTGTTTTAAGCTATTCTCATTGGTTGGCATTAAAACCAGCCAATCAGAAATAGGAGCGACAAGTTCCCATTAAAAACCTATGGAGGAGAATTGATCAATCAGAATAGGAGCGACAATGTCCCATTATATCTTTTGGGAGAAAAATTGACCAATCATATTCCCCAAAAGGGAGGACAGTTCAAAATAACAGTAAAAAATGCAGAAACGAGTGATTTGGTTTTAAGCGGCGGGGGCTCGTCCAGCTTAGCCAATCAGAGCGCGAGCTACTTTCTCATAGAGTTCTATGGGGAAAAAAGAATTCTGAGCGCGACTGTGATTGGCTAAGTTAAAAGAGGCGCCGTTATTTGGACCAATGGGAGAGCGAGCGACGCCTCTATGGGTTTTCTAATGCAATCTGAAATAAAAACTGATTGGTCTAAACTTCCCCAAAAGGTTTTTAAAGGTTCACTGTCGCCCCCCTATTCTGATTGGCCGGTTTTTGCCGACCAATCAGAATAACTTTTTGATTTTGAAATTACTGTATTTCCCGGCAATTTCCCAAAATCCTAATTCTTGAATTAGGATATTTTGGGAAAATGATTTTGTTTTATGTTTTTTTTTTTTAGGTTTCAGCTCTTTTCCTGAGAATGTTGAACGCCTTTATAAAGGGATTTTTGATTCATACTCCGCACCCACATCTGGAATGATTTTTTCGCTGTTCCAGCCTGTCTCGCATCGGAAACTGTTTTTCGGCGCAGTTTCCCCCACGGCGCCTAAGTCCCCACTGCGCCCATGTCCCCGCACTGGGGCCCCAAACACACGGCAGGCGCAGGGATCTTTTGCCGCAGTATGAGCGCACCCGCCTCGGACGGCGAATCTTAGGCGCAGCGCCGCTCTGCGCCTCAGTCCCTGCACTGCGCGCCCACACACTGGCCAGGCGCGGAGGACTTTTCCCGCATGTAAAGTCCACACTACCTCCGGCGCCGAATCATAGGCGCAGCGCCGCACTGCGCCTAAGTCCCGCACTGCGCCTAACACACTGGCGAGGCGTGGCGGACTTTACATGCTATGTATGAGCGCGCCCCGGCCCCGACATAAATCAGGCGCAGATTCCGCCGGAAAACTGGCGGAAAGGTGCGCCCCGACCCGGCGAGATTCATACATGTCGCCCTATGACTTGTTATGTTATTACACTCTAGAAATGCATCCAGACTCTTTTTTAAAATTTGCTAGTGAATTCACCATGACAGGTTCCTCTGGGAGAGAGTTTCACAGACCCACTCCCCTATATATGTTTGTGTAGAAACTTTCTTTCCTCTAGACTATGATGATGTATCCTTGTTCCAGATACAGTCCTGGGTATAAGTAGATCATGAAAGAGATCTCTACATTGACCTTTGATACATTTATACAGATTTATTATGTCACCTAAACCAGTCTTTTCTCTAAATAGCCTTAATTTTGTTAATATTTCTGGGTATTGTAATCCACCAAGTCCTTTTATTATTTTTGTTGAACCTGTTTAAGCTCTACAATGTCTGGTGCCTAAAACTATACACAATATTCCATATGAGGTCTGACTAGTGATTTGTATAATAGGGGAATAATGTTCTCATCATGCGCATCTGTGCCCCTTTTATTACACCTCAAGAACCCATTTGCCTTGGCAGCTGCTGCCTGAAGCTGACATTTACAATTAAGTTTACTGTTCACTAGGATTCCCAATTCCGTGTCCATGTCACTTTTACCCAGAATTAGTCAGTTTAAAGGGGTTGTCTCACTACAAGGATTGCTTTTTCAGTTAAAGATCTTGCAAAAACAAGTATCTATGCAATATGTGTCCATTAAAAGTATCCTACCTGTTCTGAAATATCCCCACTTGTATGGGCTGCATCCGCTCCTCAGGTCGCTATATCTACAGACCTAGTGGAAGCCAGTAAAAACAACCCGGAATTCAAAATGAAACCAAGAGTTCAATCACTGGCTGGAGGCCAAAGTACCAGATGTAGGAGAGGTATGGGCACAGGTGAAACAGTATCTACACATGGAGCGAATAGAGGTGGAAATGGCCAAAGAGACCCGGACTGGAAGCTTTTTCGGCCACTGGTCACCCTTCATACTACATTTTCTAAATACAGACGAGAGTAAACATTTTGTCACCCCTATTCGACTCACTAAATGGTATTTGGAGGTAAACTAACTGGAACATATGCGACCGGTATTTGCACTGTGTTGCAGCCGTTCCCACGGCCGCCGGGGGGCGGCTTTTCTCCGCGATGAGCGGAAAAAAGCCCTCCCCCTTCACATTGAGACACCATCATAGTTTCCATCTGGAAACTGGGAACGGAAGAAATTTTGCATTTTCACATTGTTTTGCGGGCGGACCGCTGGCGGCAAAATCGCCGGGCAGAAAACCCGTGCAGTGGGAACTGCTGCACGGGTTTTCCATAGAGTCCCATTCTGCTGGTTTTCGGACGGTTTTTCAGGCAGTCTGCAAAACCGCAAACCGCCTGAAAAACCAGCCGAAAATCCGTGCAGTGGGGACATGCCCTTAGGCTGAATGGCTGATATGTATCTGAAGGCTCCTTGGATGCTAACTATATATGAAACTTAGCGCTATGACCCTAACATAAAATAGAATAAGATAGAGATAGATTTTCAGATCACCTAATCTGATAAGATATCCTAACCCTCTCTCGTTTTGTTTTGATATGCTATGTTGTGTCGCATTATGTTATATGTTGTTGTGTTAAGGAATAACAAGGCTAAAGTGACAATCCCTTTAGGCTATCTGACGCTCTGAGATGTCTGTATTTAGTTCCCCTCTGAGTGGAGGACTAGTTTCATCCATCTTAAGTACGTCTGCCACTTATTAATTGATTTGATCTTACTTATGCCTTTGAGACTTTATACCACTGCTCCACGCTTCCCTAGATCATTGTATGTCCAGTGACTGATAATTTGTGGTTCCACAAAACTGTTGTTATTATTATTTCCTTTTATTGTATTTTGAAAATCCTCAATAAACACATTTATAAAAAAAAATTAAACCAAGAAAATAGGACTGAGGTAAGATGAATCAATGTAGTGAGACAACCCCTTTAACAAGTAATCATAGTATGTTTTTTTTCAACCCATGTGCATAACTTTGCATTTACTTGTGTTAAACCTTAACTGTCATTTTCCTGCAAGTCATCTAGATTCATTTGTAACATTTTCCTCTATTATGTTAATTACTTTACACCGTTTAGTATCATCAACAAATAATAATATTCTACTGTGCAATCCTTGTGTAAGGTCATTAACCCCTTACTGACCTATTACATATGAGTACGTCACAGTGCCGGTAAGGAGTTGTGCTGTCATCCCGCTACACAGCCTACTTATGAAGCTACTTGTGAAGGCTTCCATTACTGCCATGTTTTTGATTTCCCCACTTCTGGCAGGAAGTGGGGAAACCGCCATCCTTGTGCACCCTGATGCATGGTTTATACACTGTATTAGGTTGTAGAAACGATTGCGCCTCCTAGTGGTGAAGCGCACTAGGGGGACTCAAAGTTAAGGTAAGCAACAAAGCTTTAAAGGAGTTGTCTCACTACAGGCTTTCAGCCTACTTAAAAAATCCTGTGCTGCCATACACACTGAATTCAGGGGCGTACTTCTTGTCTTCCTCTTCTCCTCCCTCTTCCCCCCTCCTCTCAGCACACAGACAGCTCTCCTTCTATACAGCAGGGGGAGGGCGAGGGGATTTGCTGCCAGAGTTAACCCGTTGTGTGCCTGCCTAGGTCTACTGCAGGCTGCCGGAAACAGCTGCACTGTCAGTCCCCCCAGAGTCAGGAGAAGCAGGGGAAAAGGGCTGATCTATGAGTGTGGAGAGGTCTGTGAAGCTGTGTATGCTAATAGCGAGCAGGGGGGATGCAAATGTTTTCCCATACCCCCTGCTTAGCTTACAAATCTCCATCTCAAGCAACAACAAACAAATCCTGTCAGAACAGACACAGGGCAGCTGTGAAGTGAGTTAAATATTAATCACAATGTGTCACTAATACAGCAGAGCAGGAAGGGATAGAACCGTTCACATGCCCCCTGATCTGTTTCTATAGTATAGTCCCCCAGTTCCCAGACACATCATTTATTATAGTTAACACACTTCACTGCCTGTCACATCTACTGACCACAGATCAGCCTCATCTCTGCTTCCTAAATCGTGTAGAGAGCAGGAGGGAGCAGGAACACACAGGGTTAATCCACACAGACACAGAAGCCAGAGCCCTCCCCCTCCCTTCCCTACAGAAGCATACTGTGCGGGAGAGGCTCTGTGCTCAGACCTGTATTCAGAAACAGATGAGTCATCAGCACTGACAGCCAGTGAGATAAAGATCAACAGGTCAGCTGCTATAGGGATTTCAGGAGCTGATGCACTCCTACTACCAGGGATAACTCAAAATCAGTAGGACATTTGTAATGAACATTTATTGCAAAGCTGCTTGTTTTTTAAAGATCTTTTAATTAAAACCCAATCATTGAAGCGAGACAACCCCTTTAAGGTGTAAAAAAAATCAAACGTTCAAATGACCCTCCATTTTGCCATTTTCAAATAAAATAATAAGAAAGTTACACATATTTGGTATCCCCACATCCAAAAAAAGTCCGATCTATTGAAATATAACAACATTTATCCTGTATCCTGAACACTGTAGAAGAAAAAAATTCCAAATGCCAAAATTGAAAAATAAAAAAGTTATGACATGGAGCGAAAAACAACCGTCAAAAAAAGAAAAAAAAAAAGGCCACGGCATTAACAGTTTAATAAATATAGTAAAAAGAATAGGACTCAATACTGACCCCTTTGGTACCCCCTATTATAAATCACTACCCTTTATTTTGTATCAGTGAGCCAGTTGCTAACCCACTTGCAAACATTTCACCCTGTCTAAGCATTCCCATTTTACTTACCAACCTTTTATGTGGCACAGTATCAAATGCTTTAGAGAAATCCACATATATGACATCCAATGCCAGTGACAGACCCGAAACATCACTGCTCTAGAGGAGATCTGCATGGCGGAATGGGCCAACATACCAGCAACAGTGAGTGCCAACCTTGTGAAGACTTACAGAAAATGTTTGACCTCTGTCATTGCCAACAAAGGATACATAACAAAGTAGTGAGAAGAACTTTTGTTATTGACCAAATACTTATTTTCCACCATAATTTGTCAATAAATTCTTTCCAAATCAGACAATGTGATTTTACGGATTTGTTTTCTCATTTTGTCTCTCATAGTTGAGGTCTACCTATGATGTCAATTACAGGCCTCTTTCATCTTTTTAAGTGGGAGAACTTGCACAATTGGTGGCTGACTAAATACTTTTCCCCCCCCACTGTATGTCTCTATTACCGATATTTAATATTGTCCCAAATAAACACCCCAAAAAAATCTCCTTTAACACACCCTATTGAGCAACCCACAAATAAATTTTAGGGCACACCACAATCCTGAACCCTATAAAGAGAAAGTGCAACTCAAGAGAATTTCCTTATATGTAACAAAGTTAATTCTTTAGTGCTCAGAAGCTTTCCTGACAAAAAAGAGGTAAGGTAATGTCTACACAGCAATGTTAACCCCTTAAGGACCCTACGTTTTTTTTTTTGGCGACACGTTCGTTTTTCCCTCCTCACCTTCCCAGAGCCATAACTTTTTTATTTTTCCACCTACATAGACATATGAGGGCTTTTATTTTGCGGGACAAGATGTACTTTCTAATGGTGTTATTCACTGTACTATAGAACAGGGGTCCACAACCGCCGGTCCGCGGACTGGCACCGGGCCCTAGCGCATCCCCTGCCGGTCCACTTGATGCCGACCACCTGGTGATTTTAGTGCGGGCGGTCGGCATCTGCTCTGCGCGACCTTTGTAATCCGGCCACGCAGGGATAGGAGCCACGCACATGGACTATTCTATCCCACATCTGGCAAGAAATCCATCTACTCCTCCAACAGGCTCCCACCAGGACCAAATTACAAGCAGACAGAAGATGTAGAGCACTTCCAGTGTATCAGCCTGGCGATAAAGCTTGGCTTTTCACAAAATTCGTTAAACTAAAAATCCCCAGCTTGGTCCTCGGTATTTAGGTCCCTTCCCTATTGTGCAGCAGATCAATCCTGTCTGCTACAAGCTTCGGCTTCCTCCCTCCATGTGCATTCCTAATGCGTTCCATGTCTCATTGTTAAAGCCTGTGATGCTGAACCGTTATTCCGAACAGTCGGTGGCTCCACCTGCTGAGGCTGATGCGGAGAATACCTATGAAGGTCAGGAGATCCTGGCCATGAAGCACATCAAAGGAAAGAAGTTCAGCCTCATCAAATGGAAGGAATTCGGGCCAGAAGAGAGATCTTGGGAACCAATTGAAAATATCAACGCTCCTGAACTCCTTTACAAGTTTCACAGTAAGAAGAGAAGGTCTGAGGGGGGGGAGGTTATGGTCATGGGCCAAGCTGTGGTTCGTGTTATGGTCCACAGTCGCGTCTCTCCTACTTCTTCTGGGCAGTCTCCAGCTGCCTGCATGGCTTGCGCTATGAATCACAGAAGGGTCCGTGTGCGGAGCTCTTACTGGCACCTACCCGTCCATGCTCCTGCTCTGGCCTCCACTGTGGCCCGGTACACGCACGCCCGCTTTCCTGGATTTAAAGAGCCAGTGTTCCTTTAACATCTAATTGGGTTTCAACTTTCCCTTTTAAGTGCTTCCCCCCGTCTTGATCTGCCACTTCGTTGGTGTTCTTGGGGAGTCAGTTTGTAGATCGTTTTTCCGACCATGTTGCCTGCCACCTGCACTGACCTTCCTGCCCGTCTCTGACCACATATTTGCCTGCCAATTTTGTACCACGCACCCCAGCTGCCACCGCAGGCTAGTCACATCAGAGGTAGCGACCTGGTAGGCTCTTGCCGCAGCAAGTCCGACCTACCTTGCAGCAAGCTCTGGTGAACACCGGAATCTACTTAGATTCTGCTCCCTGGCGTGGCTTATAACATTTGCTTCTGTCCTGACATTCAGTTACCGCCATCAGCCTTATATTGCTCCTGTGTGACCTGTTTTCTAGGTCATCTACTTTATTTAGCAGGAAGTTAACGTTTAACTTTGCATGCTTTAATTCTTTAGAGAGGCCTTCACAAATCTTTTTTTTCAGCTTTTGTAAGCCTCACATTAAGATTATCAACATCCTGACGTGGGACATATCTGTACTTAATATAGGAGTTTAATGTAGCTAACAAGGTGTTGCACAATGTCATTGCAATGTACACATTTTTAATTGTGGGCTCTTTGTCAACCGTGACACCTGTAGCCAATTGGTCTGCCCCAAGTGCTCCTGAATCTCTGAAATATTACTTTCAGTTTTCTTCTCCCCTTGCAAACACCTGAGATTGCCACAAAAGTATACCTCATTCTCTGGACTACTGGGGTGCTGTGCTGGCTATTGCTGTGATTGTATGGGAGCCCGAGATTTGAAAAAGAATGTGCAAAGCGCTCCAAGCGTTGTGCTGCTTCATTCTGTTCATGATTGGGGTAGCAGGAGCAAATGAGTCTCCTGAACACAAAGTATGCGGGTTTTCTGCTTATGCATGTTGTATAGAATTTGGGACCGTCTCTCCGGGATATTGAACCCCTTAACATTGAGGGAAGAGATTTTGAAGGTCGCGATGTTGTTGGAAATCGCTTAATAGTTAACAGTACAAGCGTAGGAAAGTTCTACCCTGGGTTGCGTCTAATTAGAGAAAGGTAGGACTAAAACACTAAACTTAAGAAAGAAAAAACGTAAAAGGTAAGCCTGAATGCTAATACACAGGCCAGCAAAAAGAACTAGAATTTGCACACAGTGTGCGTAGACAACCTATTGGGAGAGGACTAGGTATCCTACCTAATCCAAAATAGAATTGATCAAATAGTCTAACAAAGTAGCTGTGGGTAGGTCACTCGTGGGGCCTTTTATGAAGCTAGAACATATCAACCAATAACAATGCATCAAAGAGTGACATACTATATATAATAACTGGCAGATATCTTGTTGGTCCCAAGTATTAATCTGAGTATTTTGGAGGCTATAGTAGCTATGTGCTATCAATATCAGGCATCATGTGACACACTGACAGTATCGTTTAGATTCAAATAGCAGTTTCCAAGGAGATAGCCAGAAGGGTAACAACAATAACAATAAAACATGAGAATCATATCGCGGGGCTGCCACCTAGAAAGGAAGCTCTGGGTTCTCACTGTGTGTTATTTAACGAACTACGTTTCACCGCTCCATCCACCCTTTCTCTGTGTGAGACCAGTCTGCGATCTTGGTAGTCTCTGCTCTCTTGGTGGTCCAGATGGTCCGAGTTGTCGAGGAGAAGACGAAACACGGGCCGCAGGCAATTGTGGTGGAGCATTGGAGGCGGCGGAGTCCCAGTCAGGAATAGCAACCATGGGTAATTTCAAAGCCGTAAGAAAGACTGGAAGGTCCGCTGGTGTTCTGAAGGACATTGTGCCCTCCTCTGTCCTAATGTAGAGGGCAAAGGGGTACCCCCAACGATACGCTATTTGCCTGGCTTGTAGGACAGAGAGGAGAGGTTTCAGAGCTGAACAGAGCCATAGGGTACACCTTGACAGGTCTGGGAACAAAGCTAACCTGGCACCTTCGAAGAGATTAGTGGGGGCAAGTCTCTCTTTCTTCATTATTTCCTCCTTAATAGCGTAGTAATGCAGCCTACATATAACATCACGTGGCTTGGTGGGATCTTGACATAGGACGGAGAGCTCTATGTGCTCTATCAATTTTGATATGAGTATCGGGAGCTTTTCCCATGAGCATGTTGAAAGCTTACTCAGTGATAGTATCAGTTCCTGCGGCTTAACAGTTTATGGGAGACCCCCAATTCTAGCATTGTTCCTCCTATTTCTGTTTTCCAAGTCGTCAAACTGGTCAACTAGGTGGTTGTGGAGGGTTTGTTGAGACTTAAGTGCCTCTTGCAGATCTAGAATAGATTGTTGAACAGAGGAATGTGAGGATTCAAGAGATTGCACTCTATTTTGAATAGTGGAAATGTCAGCCTTGACCACACCTATTTCCTGCTGCCATGCACGTTTGATATCAGTAGCCATAGCCGACATGTCGCTTTTGTTTGGTAAAAGTGTCAGAAGCGCCTGGAGCTCTGGATGGCCCTTAAGTATTGTTAAGGCTTTATTTTTTTGTGATATGAGAGGTAACTTCACTGGAGACTCCTTGATCAGATTGGATACGTTCATCAGCAGAGGGAACGGTCTGAGATATTGCGGACCCCTTGGATACACTGGAGTCAGGGCTGTTAGTAGGCTTCTGAGGGCTGTCTAGGGGCGACATATGTATCGCCCAGGAAGCTTGATACCCACTCTCTGTGACTGAGACCTCAAGCAGGTCAGGTACAGACTCCTGGGAGCGGCTCTGAGGGCTGCTCAAAGATACTTGGGAACATAATGGATCCCCATGAGATATATGTCCTGTAGTGTTGAGCGATTATTATCGACAAAATTGAAATCGCCACGGTATTTACGTTGATTGGATTTTTTAGATCACGCGATAATTTAGGTTAAAATCTTTGCATAATCTATTAATATCGCGCCATTTTCGGCGCTTCATGTCATTTTGGCGGCCAGCAAATCAGCTTACAGAATAGAGCAGGGTGAGCTGTGTGTGCGACGTCATGACTGGGATGTGTATGGTTGCGATTGGCTGGAAAAATCACATGACCTTGTTTTACATAGAACAGCCCTTCCTGTTCATGATCAGTGTGTGTCAGTATCTCAAAGCAGTAGGACGTGCGCTCTGCCTCTGTGCAAACAGCTCAGCGAAATTATTCTATTTGTTCACAGAGACAGCTCTACTTTTAGCTGTGATCCTTAGAACTTAGGTAGATCAGAGATTTGCAGATTTTAGGTAGTTAGGCTGAGAATTTTAAAGGAGCATCTACCGCTGTAAAGTCACAGGGGGGGAGGGAGCAGAGGGGGGGCCCCGCAGGCGAACACAGACAAGCTCTTTAAAGAATACTGGATATTGTGCACCCAGACTTAGTGTAGACATTGCATTGCAATAGCTTTATTATTAACAGTTTTCTGTTGAAATATTACTTGGATGTTGGGCAGCCTGAACTTATATTAGGATACAGATCTTTTCTAGTAACTGCAGGTCTATTTGTTAGGTGCAAAACTCCACTTTTATTATCAGTATACATTTCAGATAGGTGTTTTTTTTCACTTTTGCCCAGTCCAGCTTTGTTGATAGAGGTACCTTGCAGTTAAATTTGAATCCAGCAATTTTGTATTCACCACAGGTGTATTGATAGGTGCCAAAAATACCTTTTATTATCCGTATACATTTCAGATACGTGTTTTTTTCACTTTTGCCCAGTCCAGCTTTTTTGATAGAGGTATCTTGCAGTTAAATTTGAATCCAGCAATTTTGTAGTCACCACAGGTGTATTGATAGGTGCCAAAAATACCTTTTATTATCCGTATACATTTCAGATACGTGTTTTTTTCACTTTTGCCCAGTCCAGCTTTGTTGATAGAGGTACCTTGCAGTTAAATTTGAATCCAGCAATTTTGTAGTCACCACAGGTGTATTGATAGGTGCCAAAAATACCTTTTATTATCCGTATACATTTCAGATACGTGTTTTTTTTCACTTTGGCGCAGGCCAGCTTTGTTGATAGAGCCACCTTGCAGTTAAATTTGAATCCAGCAATTTTGTAGTCACCACAGGTGAATTGATAGGTGCCAAAAATACCTTTTAAATTTTCCATATACATTTCAGCTATGTGTTTTCACTTTTGCCCAGTCCAGCTTTGTTGATAGAGGTACTTGCAGTTAAATTTGAATCCAGCAATTTTGTAGTCACCACAGGTGAATTGATAGGTGCCAAAAATACCTTTTATTATCCGTATACATTTCAGATACGTGTTTTTTTCACTTTGGCGCAGGCCAGCTTTGTTGATAGAGCCACCTTGCAGTTAAATTTGAATCCAGCAATTTTGTAGTCACCACAGGTGAATTGATAGGTGCCAAAAATACCTTTTATTATCCGTATACATTTCAGATTCGTGTTTTTTTCACTTTTGCCCAGTCCAGCTTTGTTGATAGAGGTACCTTGCAGTTAAATTTGAATCCAGCAATTTTGTAGTCACCACAGGTGTATTGATAGGTGCCAAAAATACCTTTTATTATCCGTATACATTTCAGATACATGTTTTTTTCACTTTGGCGCAGGCCAGCTTTGTTGATAGAGCCACCTTGCAGTTAAATTTGAATCCAGCAATTTTGTAGTCACCACAGGTGAATTGATAGGTGCCAAAAATACCTTTTATTATCCGACTGTTTTCGTTGCTACATCATAAGGGCATTTTTACTGTGTTAATAGATGACGGACGCCAGCCTGGGCTCTCACCGCACCCACTGTAACTCCAGCCCTGACAGCTGAACCTGCGTGTTAATAGATGACAGACGCTAGCCTGGGCTCTCATCGCACCCACTGTAAGTCTGGCCCTGGCAGCTGGACCTCCGTGTTAACAGATGGCTGACGGCAGCACTGGCTCTCACCGTTAGGGGCAATCAGGAGAGCTTAAAATTTCTCTAAAAAATCAGATTTTGAAAAAGGTGATTTCTGTGAGGTTAAGTAGTGTCAAAAAGGGCTCCAGGGCTGGACACAAATTGCACAATTTGAGGCTTAAAATTTTCTGGGGCTGGAGTCACTATGGGGTTGCATCATTTGATCTCCAGGGGAGTCTGTCCCTAATCACTGAAGAAGGATTTGGAGGAAAAATGAAACCATTGAATTGATTGGATGAATCACTCTCAGAAGCCAGGAGGGTAAATGTCTTCTCAACTAAGAAGTGTTTTGGGATTGATTAGGACATTTTTATTACTTATGGGTGTGGCGGAACGAAATTAACACATCTACACGTTTAAAAAATACCTTTAAAACTGCAGGGAGGGGTGTATGTTGTATGTTATCACACTTGAAAAAAAAGCAAAATGATAATAATGTAAAACTATAAATAAAACTTCCCTAAATAAATTCTGTAAACAAATGTCAGTTACCAAAAAATATACTAAATGACAGTCACTGTACAAAATAGCATAGTGCCACTTTGTGATCTGTGGGTCAAACAGGTTTAGGGGTCATGCTGGTGGCCCAGTGACAGGTATAAGTCTATGTCCAGTGAAACTAAAATGGTGGTTGAAAGACTCCTTTTCCGGCACTTTTTTAATCTAGGGGTCATTGCAGTTTTGGGGCTCATGCTGCGTTCCAGGGACAGGGTTATTCAATGTCCAGTTCAAGTAAAATGATGGTTCAAATCATACATGCCATTCTGGCACTTTTTAATTTGTGGTCATGCAGGTTTACGGGTTGTGCTATGGTGCAAGACAGGGATAGTGAATGGTCTGTGATTTTTTTTCTGTGGCTTTTATAACCTAAGTGTGTTGCCTAAGATGTAGCACGTATCCATTTGACTGTTGTGGATGTTAATTACAGCTTCTCCATCCCTGATTGGGTGTAAGAATGAAGGTGTTGTTCCTCTCCCATAGACTTTAATGGTCATCGGCGATAATCTATTATCGACTATCGGATATCTTATTGATAATTGCCGATATCGACTATCGACCCGATGACGATAGTCAACGTAATCGCTCATCACTAATGTCCTGCTTTGGCAAACAGCGTATGATGGGAGCAAGTCTCAATGTGAGGCAACCTCACAGGGGAAGCAACAACCCCCTCTGCCTCCATCAAATTATGCCCAGCTCCTGGAGCAGTGAGACAGGGCATGATCTCACTTTCCCTCCGCTCCAGAGGGACCACACTGCCCTCAAGTCCTCCCTGCTGTATCTTGGACGAGGGGACGCCTCTCAATGGCTACATGCCTGCTGCCATATCTGCCCCCCCTCCAACCTTATGGGAGCGGGCTCCACTGATCCTCCGCTTCCAGGTAGGCTCTGTGACTCACGTCTTGATGGGAGTGTGATATCTGCCTCCCTCGGCGGCGTTGGTAGCTTGCGGCGCCTCTGGACACTGTCGGTTCCCCCTTCCGCTGAGTCACAGGTCGGCGAAGTGCGATAGGTGTCCTAAGTGAGCGAGGGAGATGGCGCACACGTGGTTCTCCTGCGTCCCGGAGATGCAGCTGGCTCCTCTGCAGACGAGCCGCAGGCATGCGGCGTGTGAGGAGTGTCTCGCGCAGGCGGAGGTGACCGCGCTCGTCCTCGCGGTCGGATCCCCGGGGATGTAGCCGGATCGTCCGTCCTGCACCCACAGACTGGCAGCTCGCAGGTAATGTCACAGCCGGATAGGGAAGATGGCGCCCGCACAGGCGAAGCTTCCGTGGACGCCGGAGCCGAGTGCAGGGACAGTAGCGGCTCAAAGAAGTTTTGGATCGGCACATCCGACACCGGAGTGTCTGGGGCAGCCCTGGACCCCTTCTTGGCTCTCTTGGAACCCATATAGGTTCTGTTGCCACTCTCTGAGGTTAAGGCCCTCATGGAGCTCCGAGAACACGCGTCCTCCTGCCAGCATGCAAGGCCACGCCCTCCTGTTCACTATATTTTTAATGAAGCGCACTCAAATATTAGGCACATTACAACATGCCAGCGGCACTTTGTAATGCACCTGAGATCGGGGGGCGTGCTGGAGGCGTGTCGCACTACAACCGTACGAAGCAAATCCAGGCGCATTAATACTGGAACAGGTAGATTAAAAGTGGTTTACCTGAGACAGAAGTATTGCTTAGTAGCTTGAAAGTGAGACTTTCAAGCTAAATCTATGAACCGCAGTAGAACAGGTTCATAGATTCAGGCGCATTCTATGCTACTAATGCATGAAAAACAAATGGCGCCTGGGCACAAAAAATCATACATGTCGCCCTTAGTGTGTCAAGACCTTTTCTAGAGTATGATGGCAAACATACATACCTTATTTTTTTATCTTTTCATGTCAAAATATGTGTACATCAGACAAGTGAATAAATGTTATGTACTCCTAGCCTTAGTTGTACGAAAAAATATACGCTATAGTATACTTTTATTAAGTGTATACCAATGGATAACATTAGTGTATGTGAGGAACTGAGGAAACTCTGCTTGGCGAGAAACGCGTAGTCCATATACTTTTTATCTTCTGTTATGTCCTAATTAAACTTCTGTTTGTTTTAATAAGTAGTCTTAGGGTATGTTCACACAGTGTTATTGGATCCAATTTTGGATCTGTTTTTGATCTGAATATTGCATCCAAAAATGCAGCGTCTTTCGTATCCAACATGTTGCTGCGTGTTTGGATGTGTGTTGGATGCAGCAGGATTGTACTCTATAGTTTATAATAGGGCTCCTGCTGCGTCTTTTGGAGCAAGAACTGACATGTCAATTCTTGAAAGATGCATCGGCGAATACTCGTCTGAACGCCAATGCATGTATACCATTGCAAGCAGTGTAAAATCACACTGCTCATTGTTAGATGCGTGTTTGGGTCCGGACGGACGAACAGACCCAAAGACACATCCAAAAATCTATGTTCACACAACGTGTGAACATACCCTTAGCACCTTATAAACCTCGTTTTGTAGTTGCTTTTTAGCACTAATATATTTCCCATGTGTATGTGTAATAAATACGTCTGTATCGGTCATAAAAATATAAACAAATCTACCTGTAGTTGCAGGCAAAATGGGTGGCAGACAACAGAAAAGCAACTTTATAAAGAAAAAAAAAAGAAAAAAGCATAATCCACATTCTGATGCTTTCTATTTTGGCCCTTGTGAATAAGTTCACTTATTTCAGCCTTTTTCCAGAATCCACTTTAATTGAAAATTGAGACAGTTTGAGGGAAGAATTAATGCGGATTTTAGTGCAGATTATGCATGAATATTTTTTCTTGGATTAATGCCTAAATCTAAGAAAAAATATATTTTGTGAACATACCCTAGAAAGCACAAACGTTGTAGCAGGAGTTTAAGGGTGTATCCACATGGCAGTGACAAAATACCATTCGGATTCTGTCTCAAGAATCCGGACGATATTTTGTTGTCTTTTGGATGGATTTGGGGGACGGTTCTGTCAGCATTTAGCGGATTTGTCCCCCCCAGCCATTGAAATGCACACCTTCTGCCAGTAGTTTTAGTTCACCACACTGCAGTTTTTGCACCAACTGGATTTCAGACTTCTGCCAACCTCATACATTGAGACTAAAGAAATCAGACGGAAAACCGGCAGAAGATAGAACATGTGGCTTAAGTAGAAACTGAAGTGAGTATATTATAGCTAAACGTATATGCAGGAGAGATGAGGATTATTAATAGAGATTGATTAATAGAGGTTATTCGTCTACTCATATTAGGAAGGCCATTCACATTGTTGAAAATAGGGATCAGGCTAGTTTGTTAGAAGACCGTAATAAGAATAAAAATAAGAAAAATACTAATTAAAAATGTATATATTTCACAACTCAATGTAGTACTCAATTTTGTAATATTACTAAAATTATCAGTAAATTTTTACCAATGCTGTATGTAGATCCCATTCTAAAATCAATATTGAAAGCTGGTTGCAAATTTGTGTCAAAAAGACCTCAAACAATGGGTAATATTTTATCTCCCAGTTTATTTATAGAACGGACAGAAAGGACGAAGTTGTCTAACTGGATTACAAAAAATGGCTGTTTTAAATGTGGTAAGTAGAGATGGGCGAATTTCTCAAAAATTCGGTTCGCCGACTTCGCCAAATTTTCCAACAAAATTAGTTTCGGTCCAAATTACTTCGGGATGAATCACGTTTAAAAACAGCTATTTCCAGGCTGCATAGAGCCTGTAGGGTGCTGTAGACTGTTGTGCCATGCTTAAATATGCAGAGGGAGCTTGTTTTGGTCTTCATACAATGTTGTGTTTTAGTATGACACGCACATGACTGCCGCCGCTCTTAGAATCGCCTCACTATTTTCCCTGGGCACTTAAGAGGGCAAAATTTGCCCAAAAACTGAAGCGGGAGTGCAGCCTGATAAAGTCTTTGGCAAGAGCCAGCTGGAAAAAAAAAAAAGCTAGAGGGCCCCAGGGGCAACATCAGTAGGCCACAGAGTGGCACAGTGACAGAGTGAGGAGGTGACGGCAGCAGCCACAGCAGCATGAGGTCAGAGAGTGGCACAATGACATTCTGGAGGTGGCAAAAACAGGAGTAGGCCACAGAGTGGCACAATGACAGAGTGTGGAGGTCACGGCAGCAGCAGCAGCAGCAGCAGCAGCATGAGGTCAGACAGTGGCACAATGGACAGAGTGGTGTAGGCCACGGCGCAACCACAGCGCATGATTTTCAGACAATGGCACAATGACATTCTGGAGGTGCAAAAACAGGAGTAGCCACAAAGTGGCACAATGACAGAGTGTGGAGGGCACGGCAGCAACCACAGCAGCAGCATGAGGTCAGGGACTGGCACAATGACAGGGTGAGGAGGTGACCGCAGCAGCAACAACAGCAGCAGCATGAGGTCATAGAGTGGCACAATGACAGAGTGTGGAGGTGGGTGGCAATACCAGTCCCTGGTAAAGATGGTGGTAGGTAGATAGAGAAACTGACAGCAGATGTGTAGCATCAGGCGGGTGGCGGCATCAGAATAGTGGCTGAGGCAGGTAGTTTGAACCCAGACTTATTTCTCAAAGTTTTGGTGAGGCGTCATGGCTGATGTAATCTGACGCCCAAGGCATTGGTGTGTGGAAATCCTGCCGATCCACGTCTGATTCATCTTGACAAAGGTCAGCTCGTTCCACATTTCCCGTGGACAAGCGGGTTCTCCTTGGGGTACACGATGGCCCCCCCCGCACTGAACACCCCTCTTGATGGCCACACTACTGGCCGGTCAGGACAGCTTCTCCACTTCAAACTCGGCAAGTTGCGGCCACACAGGTCCAGTTTGGCTGCCCAGTAGTCCAGCGGATCTTCTAACTGGGTGGCAGAGTGCTGTCCAAGTAGGCCACCACCTGTTGGTTCAGGGTCCTGCTCCAGGTCCTCTTCTGCAGTCGACTGCCCTCCTCACTAGGCGGGGGGAAAGAAGCTGCTCCATCAGGGGACTCCAGACTTAGGTTGCTGCTCGATGGAGCTGGGTTACTGTGCCCTCACCCCCCCCACCTGCCCCCAAGCAGCCCACGGCAGTAGTACGTTGAGTGCTGAGGAACCCCCCGGTCAGATTGTCAGAGGAGGGAACGATGCCGCACAAAGGCAGCGGCCAACTGACACGGAGATTTTCCCTATAGTAATTTGAGTGTCCTCCCTCTCAGTAGCTGGGAAAAAGCTCCCATTTTGGACCGGTAGCGAGGGTCCAATAGGGTGGAGAGCCAAAGTCATCCGTCTGCCGATGCTGATTATTCGGGCGGTCCACTAGCCAGGCAAATCAGCATTCTGGCGGGTCATCTGCACAAGTTACCTCCAAGGGCTCCCTGCCTCCATCTCAACTGTATACTGCCACGTGCTTTGCTGTTCAACTGCCTTCTCTTCCTATCTCCATCCTACCCTCCTCCAGCTGCATCCTCCTCTCCTGTCACTCGTGAAGAAAATCCACTCATTCACCAGACAATCTTCTGCTACCAATGTCCTCCTCCTCCTCCAGTTCAAGTCCCCACCGGACTCATGTGGCCCGCAAGATGTAAGTCGCCACTCTCCATTCCCCTGCCCAGACCAGATTTTTCAGCATCTATTCCAGGACATGAAGCAGTGAATGACGTATTCTCCTGTAGTCCCTGGTGACTGACGAATAACGTGGCCTCCATCGAATGGCCACAGCAAACGGCAAGGTGTCACACAGAGCTGCACTAGCTTATATGAATGTTTACACAGGGGAGTAACTCCTGGCAGCCTGATCATCAAAAATCGTATAATGCCTTTCTCTGTTCATACAGTCGTCCACACATGTAAGGCAGGAATTCCAACGGGTGGAAACATCGCATATCAGCGTGCGTTGGAGGAGGTCGTTCTGTGCCGCTAGCAACTCAGAGGGTGTTCCTGGCTTTGTAGGGAAATGGATGAAGTGCATTCCACAGTTCCTGCCATTTTCAGAATCTTCTGAAGATCGTGGAAGACTTCAGGAACCTTTTTCACAACCAGAGTGACACGTGCGCCATACAGGGCGCGTGGAACCACCCACCGCGGGGCAGCGCGGACACCATGTTCCTCCCATTGTCCGTCACCAGGTTCCAATTTGCAGTTGGCGTGGTAGAAAGCCACACATCGATTTCTTGCTGCAATGATTGCGGAAGCAAGTTCCGCGCCTTTGTACCCGTATGTGACTTCGTTCGACAAGGGCCAAGCCCATGTGTAGAACTAGCGTGACACCGCTGTGCCCTACACATGTGGTATGATGGAGCAGTACTTGTGGAGGCGGGAGATTGGTTGGTGGTGGTGGTGGAGGAGGCGGACATTGGCGCAGGAGCAGCAGTTTGACAACGTGGAGGAGAAAGCGGCGTCTCCTGTTCAAGTTGTTGGTGTGGCTGGGCAGGAAGCACATTCACCCAGTGGGCCGTAAAGGACATGTACTGGCCCTCACCGTAGTTACAGCTCCACACGTTTGGGCTGCCGTGTACCTTGGAAGAAACCGATAAGCTCAAGGAATGGCCCACCTTCTGTTCTACATATTTGTGAAAATAAATACGGCTTTGAACTCTCCATCTCGGCTCAGCACAAGCCATTAGTTCTCTGAAATGGAGGGACTGCAGTACCAACAACTTGGACAGGAGCACGGTCAGCTTCTGCACCTTAAGATGGTTGGACGTATACTGTTGTCTCTTTGCAATTGCCTCGTTGAACGTCTGCTGGCGCCATGAGTAGCGAGGAGCAGTAGCATCTGGACCGGAGATGATGGCAAAGAGAAACAGCTCCCTTCTGCAGAGTGTGGAGCCTTAACTGGCTAAAATGGCATGGGTGCCACTGGGCGCTGCTGCTGCTGTTGCTGCAGCGGCAGGATGGACCACCACATCTGAGCCACGTTTCTCCCAGGCCATCGGATGGTGACGCTGCATGTGTTGATGCAGGGCCGTGGTGCCAACGTTTGCTCCCTGGCAACGCTTCACTTTCTGCCCACAGATTCTACATATACCCATATTTGGCTCCTCCGATGTCTTAGCAAAGAACTGCCACACCGCCGAGTAGTGATTTTACCGCCAACGCTCCGCACTGAGTGACTGCTGCGCCGCTGCCTCGCTGAGCCCCTTGCGCTTTCTTTCCTTGGGACCTGCGAAGCGGGTTTTTCTACCCCGTGGCCGCTTGGCTTCCAACCTCGACTGCTGCTACCCTGCTGACTCAGCCACACTACCCACTTGCTGGCTGCGCGCTGCCTGAACGCAACTGACGCCCTCTTCCCCCTGACGATGATGAAGCCCTTGCTTCACCCGGCTCCCAAGTGCGGTCGGTACATCAACATCGATTATTGTTTCATCTACACTGCTGTCCTCCTCAACCGGTCTTGGTATGCAGAGGCTGACCCCTCACAACATGACCTCCCATGCCACTCTCCACATCTATACTTTGCCACCTACTGCAAGAAACAGGGGATATTGGCCCCATTTCTTCGCTGCCAAGTAGCTGCTGACTGTCTCCTCAAATTGTTCATCCTCACTGTATAGTGGCGCTTAGCCCAGACCAAATAGTAGATCTCTGGCTGAGGGACCCGGATGGGACAGTGGCGGGTTGAGGACAGGTGAGGGCCGCTGACCCGCTCCGGGCCATGCCAACTAAGGGTTGTATCTGACGTTCTCACCTGACACATGGCTGGGGTTTTCAATGTCATCTGGGAGAAAAGTGGATGACCTAGCAAACCAATCAAGAACCTTGGCTTGCTGTCAACTCACGGCCGCTAGATGACACCGCAGTTCTGGCCTCAACCGAGTGACTCCTGCTTGGCGACCTGGACCTGCTTCCAGGTGAATGTTTTGTTGCCACTGCAACTCGCATGTGAAAGAGCCTGCCAACCTCTCTGTCTGACATACTGTTTGTTCTAAAATGTACAGACTCTGTTAATGAATATATCTGTAAATGATAAATACACACCTGTATTTTGACTCCAAATGAACTTCACTAAAAAGCTTGGGTAAACCCATGGATATAAATTGCGTCTCCACAAATGCCAGGTAAAAATGTACTTGTATGTGCCTTTAAAAACACTGTGAAATTACGAATATAATGAGCACAAACACAAACAGAGCTTAATTAACTTCGGATATGAATGTATGCTAGATTCAATATATCTTCATTGGGTGTTGAAAAACAACCGTTCCTTTACTGACCACAAAAGCAGAAAAACGCTTAAAATTAACCTTGAATTTAAATTGCGCAAAAAGAAATGAGCGCTAAAAATTGCCAGCTTTGTAGCATGTTAAAACGACGTGTATTTTTACTGACCATCAACAGCCAGAAAAAAACGCTTAAATTAACCCTTGGATGTAAAATGATGCGCAAAGACATGTGCTGCCAAAAATTAACCAAGCTTTGTAGTGTGTTAAAACGACGTGTATTTTACTGACACAAAAGCAGAAAAACTCTTGGAATTAACCCTTGGGATCTAAATTGGGCAAAAGAAATTGTGCCTGCCAAAAATTACCAGCATTGTAGCGAGTTAAAAGGGCTTGTATTTTTATTGACCCACAACTGCAGAAAAACGTTTAATTAACCCTTGGATGTAAATTGCTCAAAAGAATGTGCTGCCAAAATTACCAGCTTTTGTAGTGTGTTAAAACGACATGTATTTTACGACCAGAACAGCAGAAAAACGCTTAATTTAACCCCTTGGATGTAAATCGCCAAAGAAAAAATGGGTTTTTGCTGGCTGCCAAAAATTACCAGCTTTTGTAGTGTGTTAAAACAAACGTGTATTTTTACTGACCACAACAGCAGAAAAAAACGCTTAATTGAACCTTGGATCTAAATTGAGCAAAGAAATGTGCTGCAAAAATTACCAGCTTTGTAGCGTGATTAAAATGACGGTTTATTTTATTGACGCACAACAGCAGAAAAACGGCTTAATTAAACCCTTGGGATGTAAATTGCGCAAAAGAAATGTGCTGCCACAAATTGCCAGCTTTTTAGTGTGTTAAAACGACGGTTTTTTGTATTTTACTGACCACAACAGCAGAAAAACACTTAATTAATCCTTGGATGTAAATGCCAAGATTGTCTGCCAAAATTACCAGCTTTTAGCTGTAAAGAGTACGTGTATTTCACTGACCACAACAGCTAATAAAAACGCTTAATTAACCCTCGTATATGAATTAATGCTACACTGGCAAAATTCTTCTTGGATTGAAAAACACAGTTTCTTTTAGTGACCACAATAGCAGACAAAAACACTGATTAACCCTTGGATCTAAATTGCCGAAAAGAAATGACCAGCCAAAAATTAAGTTGGTATTTGGATTGTAAAAACGCGTATTTTTACTGATACAACAGCAACAACAGGCTTAATAACCCTTGGATATTCAATGTTCCTCCAGAAATGTATATGCAAGCTGAATTGGACGCACACTGGACTTCAATTCCAGTACCACTCCCCCACAAAATCAAAATTAGACTTAAGAGAAGCAGTCTCTGAGCCAAGCTGTGACAACCCCCCACAAATCGCTTTATAAAAAGTTTAGTTTTCTTTAGTGTGAGATCTTCAGCAAGCAATAGCTTCACTACAACCAGACAGTGAAGAGGATTGTGAACTCGCCAGCGTCGCGTCTGGACTTATATAGTGCGGTGACGACACAGAATCCCGTCGGTCTCGGATTGGCTTCATCTCTGCACAGTTAATTAGGGTACCCCATCTTCCCTCCCAGAGTTCTTTGTCCCATGTAACACCATGTGCTCGCGAGCCCATTTTTTATCAATTAAAAACCGCATCGTTCCCGTGATCACCCCAAACTTCGACTTCGTTCAGAATCGAAGTTTTCCCTGAAATTCTAAAACGAATTCCACTTCGTTAGAATTTAGATTCTCCCATGTCTAAACAAAACCATTTCACTGCAGATAGGGTGAGCTAGGGGCCCGCATTTCCTGCCTCAGAACCACCTAGTCCCTCTTTCCCTTCCCGAGGGTCCAAAGGCAGGACTGCCCGGTCCTAGCAGAAGCAGCAGCGTCGCCGTGTGTTCCACTCTGCTAATCTGCCTGGAAGGCCTAAGGTCCTAGGGCTTAGGCACAAGGACCCTGGCTTGTTAGAGTTTATAATCTATGTTGAAACATGGAGGTTAGCAGGTGCACTTGCAGGCTGAAAGAAAACCAAGAAGGTCCTATGATCCCTTAGAAGAAGATGAGTGCCATGAATGACACATAATATTTATGGGCCCTCATACAGGTTTTTCCAATTTCACCAAGAAAGAACTGATAACGTTACTGATCTGTTTAATTTGGTATAATCTCTCAAATCATTTACTCAAGGGCTCTAAAATTAATGTCTTATGATAAGCTATTTTGGGGAAAAGGTGCTTTTTAATCATATGTTCATGAAATTTTTTTTTCCCCTTCTTTTAGTATGCATTTGAATTTCATTGTGTGGAGCTGAAGTCCTAGTTCCATATACTGATAAACTTAAATGTGTTTAAACACCTTGAGCATTATTTCTACAAGTGCATTCAGTTGTTTTAGACTACAGACTCTGCAACTAATAAAACATACATCCATCCATCCAGTTCACCTATTGTTCAATAATGTTGAGAATGGTTAAAAAATTTATTTCCAACATTGTTGCAAGGGATTCGTCCACCCACCGCCTGTCTATCAGTTTCTTTTTTGTCTTCTTAGTTCCAGACATTACCTAGAAGTATGTTTTGAAAACTGTTTGTCTCACTGTAATTTGAACCTCTGACCAAGTAGACAATAAACCAGAAAGGCATTGCATGGTGCAAGTCCAAGATGCGTGTAGCGCATTAGTGTTGTTTTGTGCTAAACACCCTCTGCAAATTGGGCAACTGCTAGAGTTACAGCAAAAAAGCCTCAGATCAATCAATTCTCCTCCAACTTTGACAGTTGATGTCACAACACACGAGGAACCATCCTTATAACCTTCTCAATGACGTACAAATATCCAAGATGATTGTACCAAAGTATGTCAATAAGACCTTCTTCACTCTTTAGCAGTTCACTAGAGGTGCATCTTAGCCCAGAGACCTCCAGATAAAAGATTTCTCTTTACAGTTAAAATGAGTTTAGTTTACTTTTTGCTGCATTAAGCTGTGCTTAATTTTTCTATGTGAGGCACCAATAACACAAACTGTTACCTCTCAAAAACTTGTTAGTAGTAGCCTTTGGTCTGCCTGTCAGTTTCCTCCAGTTTCAAAGTATCTTTTGATGGTATAGGAAGAGTACTGACTGCCACCTTGGCTTTCTTGGCAACTTCTTTGTAGGACAAACCAACATTTCTAAGGGTTATAAATAGTGATGAGCGATTACGTTGACTATCGTCATCGGTTCGATAGTCGATATCGGCAATTATCAAGACGATTTCCGATATGTAGTCGATAATAGATTATCGCCTCAGAACCATTAAAGTTAAAGTCTATGGTAAGAGCAACAACAAACCTTCATTCTTACACCCAAACAGGGCAGGAGAAGCTGGAATTAACATCCTTAACAGTCAAATGGATACGTTGCTACAATCTTAGGCAACACACTTAGGTTATAAAAAGCCACAGAAAAAACAGTCACCAGACCATTCACTATCCCTGTTCTTGTACCACAGCATGACCTTAAACCTGCATCATCACCCACAAATTAAAAAAGTGCCAGAAGGCAGTATGATTTGAACCATCATTTTACTTGAACAGAAACATTTGAATATCCCTGTCCAGTAACGCAGTATAAGCCCGAAACCTGTAAGTACCCCCAGATGTAAAAAGTGCCGTAAAAGGAGTCTTTGAACCGACCATTTTAGTTGAGCTGGACATGACTATATCGTCCGTGTAAACCGCAGTATGACCATTAAACCTGTCTGACCCACAGATTAAAAAAGTGCCGGAAAAAGGAGTCCTTTGAACCACCATTTTAGTTGAACCTGGAGCATTACTATACCTGTCCTGGAGGCCACAGCATAGAGCCCCAACCTGGCATGACCACCACATTTGAAAAAAGTGCCGGGAAAAAAGAGTCTTTCAACCACCATTTTATGTATTCAACGGACATTGAATATACCTGACCTTGGCCACAGCAGAGCTCCAAACTGCGATGACCCCCAGATTTAAAAAGTGCGGCAAAAAGGAGTCTTTGAACCACCGATTTTATGAACTGGACATTGACTATATCTGTCCTGTACCGCAGAATGACCATCTAAACCTGTCCTGACCCACAGATTTAAAAAGTTCCCAGTAAAAGGAGTCTTTTGAACCACCATTTTAGTTTCAACGGACATGGAATATAACTGTCCTGGGCCACAGCATGAGCCCCAAACCTGCATGACCGCCAGATTTAAAAAGTGCCACAAAAAGGCGTCTTTGAACCACCATTTTAGTTGAACTGGACATTGACTATACCTGTCCTGGGCCACAGCAATGATACCCATACTTTCCATGACCCCCAGATTTAAAAATTGCCGCGCAAAAAGGAGTCTTTGAACCACCATTTTAGTTGAAACTGGACATTGACTATATCTGTCCTGTACCGCAGAATGACCATTAAACCTGTCTGACCCACAGATTAAAAAGTGCCAGAAAAAGGAGACTTTGAACCACCATTTTAGTTGAACTGGACATTGACTATACCTGTCCTGGGCCACAGCATAAGACCCAAACCTGCATGAGACTGCCCCAGATTTAAAAAGTGCCGCAAAAAGGAGTCTTTGAACCACCATTTAAGTTGAACTGGACAATTAACTATAACTGTCCTGTACCGCAGAATGACATTAAACCGTTCTGAACCCACAGATTAAAAAGTGCCAGGGAAAAAGGGTCTTTGAACCACCATTTTTAGTTGAACTGGACATTGACTAAATCTGTCCTGTACGCAGTATGACCATTAAACACCTGTCTGACCCACAGATTAAAAAGTGCCGGAAAAAGGAGTCTTTTGAATCCACCATTTTAGTTGAACTGGACATTGACTAAACCTGTCCCTGGGGCCACACAATGATCCCCAAACCTCATGACCACCACTTTAAAAAGTGCCGGAAAAAAGGATCTTTCAACCACCATTTTAAGTTCAACGGACATTGAATATACCTGTCCCTGGCCAAATGTGGTGATATAACACAGGAGCTCCAAAACCTGCATGACCCCCAGAATTTAAAAAGTGCCGCAACAAAGGATCTTTGTGAACCACCCATTTTTAGTTGAACTGTGACATTGACTATATCTGTCCCCTGTACCGCAGAATGACCATTAAACCTGACTGAATAACAGATTTAAAAAGTGCCGCCAAAAAAAGGAGTCTTTGAACCATCCAATTTAGTTTCAACTGACATTGAATACAATTGTCCCTGGGCCACACTCAGCATGACCCCAAACCTGCATGACCCCCAGATTTAAAAAGTGCCCGGCAAAAGGAGTCCCTTGTGAACCACCGCCATTTAGTATGAACTGGACATTGACTAGACCTGAAATGGGGGCCACAGCATGAGCCCCAAACCTGCAAGACCCCCAGATTTAAAAAGTGCCGCAAAAAGAGTCTTTGAATCCACCGATTTAGTTGAACTGGACATTGACTATATCTTTCCTGTACCGCAAATGACCATTAAACCTGTCTGACCCACAGATTAAAAATGCCGGAAAAAGGAGTCTTTGAACCACACATTTTAGTTGAACTGGACATTGACTATAATGTCCTGTACCGCAGAATGACCATTAAACCTGTCTGATCCACAGATTAACAAGTGCCACAAAAAGGAATCTTTGAACCATCATTTTAGTTTCAACAGACATTGAATACACCTGTCCTGTGCCACAGCATGAGCCCCAAACCTGCATGACCCCCCAGATTTAAAAAGTGCCGCAAAAAGGATCTTTGAACCACCATTTTAGTTTGAACTGGACATTGAACTTAATCTGTCCTGTCCGCAGAATGACCATCTAAACCTGTCTGACCCCAACAGATTAAAAAGTGCCGGAAAACAGAGGAGTCCTAAGAACCACCATTTAGTTGAACTGTACATAGAGACTATATAATTCCAGTACCGCAGAATGACAT